>VDFB02074457.1:0-28040 GCA_007258455.2 Sequoia sempervirens
TTGTCCTCATCAAACCCAGTCTAGAATTAATCCCAAAATAACCTCCCAAGAAGAGAAAATCCAAAATTTGACCAAGCCAAGGGGCACAGATGCAAAACAAAAAAGAGGGTCCCCGCCTCCGATGGGGTGTGTGTGAAAAAATTGCACAACACTTTTCCATAGGATCAAGAGGATGGATGGGGTTGATAAGGTCTATTAGAAAGTTCTACAAGTAACACACATGGATCCTAGTTTTATTTACCAATCACATCATTAATACGAATAAGAAAGTTGAGTTGTAATTGTAGACAAGGAAATCTCGTATGCACTAATTTCCACAATATCATCTCATGTTTTGATTAAGGGTAAAATATGGGTTTTGATGGGGCCCATAACCCATAACAAAGGTAAACAAGCTGCATTTAAAATACATCATAAACCAACAACAACCCCACATTAACCACTAAAGATAACTCATGACTACACACGCTACATCATACAAACAATTAAGGTCTTGAGACCCTTAAACAACTTGGTTTTAACTAGGACCAGAAACCCTTTGAGATAATCACAAATCCTACCAGGCATCAGGGAACCTGTTGCTCATAGAAGACACCCCTAAGCCAAGAAAGATAATTTGCATAATTGTGTAAGACACCATTAGTCCCCTAATCAAAAACAACATTAACCACCTAATTTTTCTAGGATAAAAAACCCATAAATTTCCTACATCAGCCAAGCATCAACAAACCAACCACTCTTGGAAGACACCAAAGAGCCAAGAGAGTTAACCATATTAATGGTTTAGAACACCAACCAAGATCCCAAATCAACCATGGACAACTCCAATAGTAACAACTCCTTCAAATCCCTCTGGGTATAGGAAACCAACTCCAAAACCATCTCAAAAGGAATGAGCTCCCCTCTATAGGAGAGGATGCTACAAGTAGCAAGACCACCACATCTAGAAATAACCAACACGCTCCACCTCCACCTCCATAGGAGATTTTCCCACCTCAATAAGAATAGTTGAAGGAGGTCCACCTCCATAGGACCAGAGGAGAAAGTGAACATAGTTGCTAAGCACACATTCGTAACATCCTTCATATACACTACACTAGAAATAAATTGTGTATAGGGAAAAGAATCACAAATACAGACCAATGGTCCACCATAACAATATACACATAAGAACTTATTTGGGTTTCTATGGACAAAAACCCAGCAACAAGCCAATCGCTCACCCACTTCCGAACCTTCACAAAAGGCCAACACAACTGAGCCAACAAGAACTCAACCAAAGAGAAGACCACAAACCTCAACATCAACCACCTAGGGAATAAGAGGAAAAACAACATCCTCAAAAAAAGAGGGCCAAAGACACTCAGTCTGAGAAAAAAAGGCCACAACAAAAAAGTAGCCAAGGAGATCAGGGGCATAGAGAGCACATCAGCAATAAGAACCATAGGCCAATAGACCAACAAAGGTAGAAACCTAGTCTTAGAGTGAACGAGAATGCCCAACCCCCCAGAAAAATAGGGGACCCCAAACAGGAAGAAAGTCAGAAGAAGAGCCAGCAATAGAGAACACCAAGCAACCCTAATGTTCTAGTTAGAGCTAGAGATAAGCCCAAAATCCCAACAAACAACTAGAGGGAAACACCACCACACCAACAAGGGGACAAAAAGAACCCAAAACACCCCAAGAGAAAAGGCACCTAGCAAGTAGTAGATAGAAACAAAGAGTAACCAGGAGGAAACTAGAAGCAGAGAAAACATACAAGAAAAGCCACCAAGCCTTCCTATTACGCTGAATAGGAATAGAGACAGACCCTTCTGCAACTAGAGAACCTTAGAGAAACCTAAGCTCACCCACTTCCAAGAGGGAAACCAAAGAAAAGAATGGGACACCGACATCCAGGCACCAACTCAAACTCTAGTACTTGGCCAACCAAGCACAGGAAACGCAATCAAAATCGTGGCACTGCAACCACCCACACTAGCAACCTCATACAAGGCAAGGAGGGAGAGCACAAAAGGCCTCTCAACCACCCAAAAACCTCCAACAACCAAAACACCCTCTCCATCCTCAACGCTAACAGTGAAGAGTACCTGGCCCAAAGCACAGATCGCCAATAGAAGGAGAAGCTAGCGAGCAGCCACCCGCTAGCGTCCAACAATGACAACATCTACAATAGAGACTTTGTCACCTACAACAGAAGGATTAGAAACCATCACACCAAGAGAACTCCCACCCATGTGCCACACTCCACTCCTAGATCCATGTACACCACTCCAGCACACCAACCCATGGACAAAGCCAAGCAAAGAGGAGTGATGCCCAAAGAATCCATCTAGGTCACCCTCATCCTCACTTCTACCATTTGCATCCTCTGCAGATTCAAAATTACTCCCTCCCACCTTTGCAATGTTCACCATCAAATAAATGCTAGTTTTCGATGTTAAATGAGGAAACTAGTTAATGTTGGGAATAGTTAAGTTGGGTGTTGATTTCTAAGTATTTGTCATCATCTCATGTTAACATTTAACACATTTACCATCTCTTAATCCATTAAATTAATTAATTTTATCCTAAGTCCAATATTTTATCACAATTAAATTCATTAGATAATATTTATGGTTTAATTAATTTAATTTCAATTTAAATCTAATTTATCCATAATTAAATTAATGTAAATCTTGAATTACATCTTAAGTAATTATCCAATAAAAAGTAGTTAACTACTTCGTCAATTTAATTGACTCACCAATCAAAATTGTTAACCAAATAATCAATATAGTTAACTCACCATCAGCAAGCCAATCAAGTTAGCTAATTCAAGATCATAAATAAATAAATTAAATAAATAATTATCAGCTCACTAATCAAATGATTTGACTACCTAGATATCTACACCCATTTTTCAAATTGATTTCCACCTCTCTTCACATTCATCAATAGGTGAGAGGGGCCCATAGTGGATTGGGCTCCAATAGTGAGGATAGAAGTAGTCCTCAGTGGGCCCCATAGTGGAGCACCTTAATATCCAATTGCAAAACACTTTTTATCCATAAAGTACACAAATTGACAAATCATATGATGCCACATCGACACACCAATAAAACATGACTTAGTGCACCACTATTGGTCTCACTTTTTTATCCTTTTTGAATACCTCAATGAAAATCATACTGATGTGGCATCATATTTTATGATGTGACCCTAAAAATAAATTTTTTAAATAGGCGAGTTTCCAAATAAAATGCTATACAAAATTGGGACTGATTTGAAATTTCACATAGGAAATTGAGAAATGTGAAGTTAGGGTGCATGGGCTCCTCTCCTCTAGTGGATCCAATTCATGATCCAAGATTTAATCTCCACCATTCAATTTTTTTTATTTTTTATTTTACTTTTTAATTTGGAGCTCAATCCTTCATTTTCATCTATCCCATCTTTAGTTGAGCAAATAGATGTTGTAGCATTAAACAACAAACATTCAAACATTAAAACCAAGAGCATCTATCAGTTGGGATAAAAATAAATTTGTTCGTGGATGGAGATTGGAGAGAGAAGTAATGATTTTAGTTTCACGCATGCAACTATTTCCTATTCTTCCCCTATCTAAAATGTTGCCTAAATATGCTTGCTAATCCATTGGTACAAAGGGAAGCTTTTAGCCTCTACTTGTAAATCTATGCAAATCCTTGTTAACATAGGAAAACACCATTTTTTTTCTTTATTCTAATCTACGGTTTTGGTGTTTCTATAATTACCATTGCTTTATACCAATTATTTCATACAAATTCAACAATCTAAACGAAAAAAATGTGTAACAAACTATGAACTACAACTATCATAACTTCAATATAATCCTCTAAAAATGTAACGGAGGTGTACTCCATTACATGTTAACGCTCCATCCTCAATTCTTGTTTTCCACGTTGTTTGAAAGCCAATCCAAGCCTTTGTATAAGAAAATTAAGGTTGTTAGTGATATGTGCAACATTCATAGCATTTGGAAGATCCTACATGTTTACAAACATAAGGAGCATTGCATCTTACAACTAGTCCTATAAAGCTCCTCCCTTGCATCAAATACATGGTATATCTATGACTCTACAAGGAGTGATACACCTACTTGTCTAGCTTAGGCTTGTTCATGTCCATTGTGTTCCTTTTAATGTTTAGATAAAACCTCCTCAAATTTACTTCATTTCCAACTCTTGCTTTAAATAACTTAAAGCTATCTAGAGTCAGAGTCTTTTCTCTAAGAAATGAAACCCATGTCATTCGAGTATAATCATTAATAAGAAACATAAAATACCTATCTCCATTCATACTTCCATTCCTAGTCAGACCACATAGATCAATGTGAACTAACTCCAACATTCTAGTAGTACAATGTTCCTTTCCCTTAAAGTTGCATCTAGTATTCTTCCCTAATTGACAACTCCTATGGATAGTATTAGTAGGTCTTGTGATTCTAGGAAATCCTCGAACAATCTCCTTTGAACTGATCCTGACCAAGTTATCAAAATTTACATGTCCCATTCTTCAGTGCCATAACTTACTTTCACTAATTTGAGATACCAAGTACTGACTGTCAACTCCCTTCAACTGATAGATGTTTCCATGAGTTCTTCTTGCAGTTGCAACCATATCTCCATTTCCCAATCCCTTTTTGATTTTACAGGTATTGTTCTGAAACAAAAGTTTAAATCCATTGTTGCACATCTGACCAACACTTAAAAGGTTATGCCTCAAACCCTTCACATAGTATAAATCATCAGTATTATGCACTCCATAAAAAATAATTGAACCTTTACCATAGATCTTAGCTCTTGAATCATCATCAAACATAACCAAGCCACCATCATTTTTCTCAAGTTTAGTGAACTTACTCTTATCTCCAGTCATGCAATTTGAACATCCACTATCAATTACTCAATAGTCTTCATCCTATCTTGCATGGAAAATAGTAACCAAATTACCTTCCATCAAATTCTTCTTATCCTCCAGAGCCTTCTTACTTACACATTTTCCAGGGTTAGTGGATATAGATTTATTTTCCAAAGCTAAGAATAAGCATTCACTATCATCAACCTCATTGTCAAATTCATCATCAGAAATACCTGCCTCTTCCTTAACATAGTACAACTTCTTATACTTCTTATCCTTTCTATCTTTACCCCTATAAACCTTGTTCTTTTTATGTGTAGCCCTATTTAGACATCTTGAATAATAATGACCAATGTTACCACAACTGAAACATTTAAAGGGTAACACACCTTTATATTTTCTAGTACCTTTCTTTAGCTTCTCGGTGAAGTTTGCTTCCAACTCTTCATCATCACTATCTGGTTCTTCAGTCTTCATCACCTTAAATGTATTTTCTATCTTCTCCTCTACCTTTTCATCTTTCTGGAACTTCCCTATCTTGAATGCTTGTAAGCTGCCAAAAAAATATTCTACTGTGTACTTCTTAGGATCATACATTTCTTCAATAATAGAGATCTTGTCGCTGTAACATTCCTATAGGGTGATTAGAACTTTCTCAATTATATCTTCATATTCTAGTCTTCCTCCTTGATTTCTAAATTCATTTAATTCTAGTTCAACTCTCTGAAAGAAACTTATAAATTCTTCACCTTCTTCCATCTTCAGATTCACAAATCTATGCTTCGCTACCAGTATCTTTGTCAATTTCACCTTTTCATTTCCTTCATTCATTTCTTCCAACTTCTTCTAGACTTCAAATGTAGTATCCAAAGAAGAAATATTAGCTCGCTCATTTTTAGATAAACCACTGCAAATCACATACTTCGCCTTCTCATTTTCTTCAAAAGAAGATATCTCATCTATAGAATTAACACCACCAAACAGACGTGTATACTTTGACTCTATAACCTTCTAGGTCTTCAAACCAAGAGAGATAATATATCCTTTCATCTATCCCTTCCAGTCATTGTAATTAGTTCCATCAAACATAGGGATCGCCAACTTGTGTGCCATCATATCTTCCTTAAGTTGTTAAGGTCTACACAAGAAACCACATCTCTGATACCAATTGTTAAATAGGTGTGGGACAACTGAGAGGGGTCAAACTTAAAACTTTATCACTTATCAATTCCTTAACCACACTGTTATGTTATTAAGTATGAGCATGAAACACTGTGCTATAGAAAAATGGCCCCTTGTCATTTTCATGGCCTTTTAGGTCTTGTTTCATGGTGTTGGAACTATGTTGCTTTGATTTTATGTTGTAACATGGCTTGAACATGGTTATTTAGGTACTAAAACTCAAAGAGCGATGTCTTGTGAAGGTGTTGTGAAGTGTTGTAAGATATTTCTACATTCTTCTAGACTCTATTTATTATAATTTACCTAAAAACTAGCTTTCCACTCATCAACAAGCCTTATTTTGAAGTGTTGTAAAGACTTGTAACACGTGTTCATGCTTTTCTAGGCATATATTCACTATTTATACTCTTCTCATGCTTTATTTTGTCTCATTATACCCTCATATGACTTAATTAAGTGTATTTTTTAATGTTATCCCTACAAATAACATTAAATACAACATTTTTCCCAACACATGTTTTTAGGTCCTAGGTTGGACCCATTCACCATGGGTGGAAAATGAGTCCCCCTTGGCCCAAAATTCAAAATATTTCAAATTTCCTTTTAGGATTTTATTCAAAATCACTTGATTTCAGCTTGTGATGAGGTATGAATGGATAGTAAGGCACAAGAATTGTATAAATATGTGATTTTCCCCTCATTTTAAATCTCCTACAATCTCCTCACTCATTTAAGCATTCAACTCTACATTTCAAGCATTCAAGCATTCTACATCATCAATTCAAGCACTTTGAGGTAGCCATTGACATTATTTTAGACTTGCATTATTGAGAGTTAGGTGAGTTGATAGCATTGGTATGTTATTAGTTTATCTTTCTCTTTCATTTCATTATCTTTTCAAGGGTTTAATTGCCAAAAGTGGGGTTTGACCAAGGAAAACCCCTATTCACTAACCCCTAATAATTTTTCTCCTTTCTTTTGTTTGTTTATAGCCCTTTTTTTGCAAATTTGATATGTTGTTAGGTGTTGAAGAGTGATTTTCAAGTCAGCTAGGTGCTTCAAGTCAACTTGAGTCAAAATCAAGCTTGGAGAGAGTTATTTGTCCATTTTCTACAAATTTGACTTCAACAACCCGACAAGTAAACATTTCCAAATTTAGTGATTTAGGGGAGGACTGATTTTCCACCTCTAGCAAATGAGTCCCACCTTAGGACTAGAAACTTGAGTTTTGTTAGATTTTAGATCTCGACAGACAAAAACTAGCTCCCGACAGTTTTTCACTAGTAGGTAGGCTGATTCACCACCCTGGGCAAATGAGTCCCACTGTAAAAAATTAGTGAATTTCACCAGCATCCAGAAAACTCCAAAATCACACATTTCATCCAAGTGCTCTCATATTTATCGTTGTGCCTTTTATTCTACATAATTTCTTCATTTACTTCATTGTTTACATATCACAATGCATTTTCAAACATAGTTGTAATTGCACTTAAATTGCATTCATTTTAAGTTAACTTCATTTACATCATATCACATCACACACAACTTAGTTTGACAGATACATTGGTGTTTTTGGACCCAATCTCTCTCGTTTTAGGTGAAAAACCCTAAAAGTGCAAGAGTAGCATTCAGGTCCTAAAAATCTATGTTTTAAACACTAATAACAGAAAGTAAACCAACACAATGAACACCAAATTTTTATGTGGAAAACCAATAAGGGAAAAACCATGGTGAGGGTTAACTCATAATATAAAGATTATAAAAATGAATACAAAGGCTCATTTCCAAGGGCTCACTGTGTAGAAGAGGACTCACTATCCAAATACAAAGGCTCACTACCTACAAAGGACTCATTGTCCAATAGGGAGGCTCACTACCTATAGATAGAAAAGGGAACAAAAGATCCATCACTGCATTTAACACACCTTCACAACCTGGAAAGATGAATTGTAGAAACCTTCAACTCGCTGCCTTTAGGAATCTGACATAATGAAAATTGTTGTCACAACTCACTCACACACACACTTCTGCTCTTGTGATTGTGGCTCACTTTTGTTAGTTTGCATCACATTGTCATACAACTCCTTACAATTCAACATGCTTTTATATCATTCTCAACCTTAGAAGCATTTACCAAGGTTGGCCACAAACAACCCATTTCATAAATTCAAATTAGGTTGGCAACTCAAAATTCCTGCAATGGAAAGGAATAATAGTGGACCAATAAAAAATATTTTTCAAGATCAAAAATAATATTCTCAAATGAACCACACACTTCCTTAATTAATTTTTTATTCTTCGAATGAAGCGTAAACACCAGGTCGACCAAACCTAATGAAAACACAAATGAACAATGGTGCACACACTTCCAAACACGAAGATTACATGTGAACACCTCAAAACGCTTCAATATTCACGAGGCTTCAACTTAGACTTCTTCAGATATGTCTGCAGAAAAACAATATATTCCATATACTGAATACCTTTCACCGAATCATTTAAACTATGCAAAGTTGCACTGGAATATAGAAACATGACTTACAGATTTCTGAACTTCAACCTTCTTTTTCCAAACACAGAGAATACCATTATAAGACAAATCCCAGATCCACAAGATCTAAAATAAACTAGTGGAGGACTAGGGAGCAAAAAAAAAATTCCTAGTCCACAGAAGATCAACTCTACCAATAGAGAACACATACCGGTAGACACAAATTTCACATACAATCTCATTAGAATCTAAAACTCAAAATATATCACCATCAAATCACCATTAGTAAATCTCTAGAACTGCATAGGCATAGGATCAACACAGGAGAAACACAGAGCACATACCAAAGCATAATCTAAAGAAATTCATCACACTAACTTCTCTTCTTTATTAATTTTCTCAAAAGCACTTGGAAACTCATCAACACAACTCATCTGCAACCAAATAAGATAGCTACATGTACTGAAACTATCTCAATAACATCTCAACTATACATGTACAATCTACAACATACTAAACAGTGTTGAAATCAATGACAACATCAATGGCCACACCACCAAACTAGCCCATACTTGCAACAAAGGCCTATGAAACAAATGGTAAAGCAAGGTTTGTTCTTTTGAGTAGTCTTGCAAATTCTGAATTAATGAAAGTTATGGATTTGAAAACTGCTAAAGAAATTTGGGATAAGTTAGAAAGTATTTATGAAGGAGATGCTAATGTTAAAAAAGTTAAGATGTAGAATCTAAAGATACAATTTGAAAACTTGTGAATGTCTAATGATGAAAATATTACGAGCTACATGTACAGAGTTGATGAAATTGTTAGTGAAATTAGAGGTTTTGGAGGAAAAGTCAAAGAACCAAAAGTGGTAAAGAAGATTCTCAAAACTCTTCCTAAATCTTATGGTCAAAAAGTTTTTGTTATTGAGCAAATTATAAATTTTGATACTTACACTAGAGATCATTTGCATAGTAGACTAACTACATTTGAAATGAGAGAATTTGATACAAATAATATGGTGCAAAATTGAGACTTCTTTCAAGGATGGAAAATCAGAAAAGGTTGAACATTTAAATGAAGATGATCTTGATGATGTGGAAGGTAACTTTGTGAGGAGAATGAAAAAGGGCATCGATAAGTATAAAGGTAAATTACCTTTCAAATGTTTCAATTATGGAAAGATAGGTCACTATGCTTCAAGATGTCCAAACAAAGCTATGAGAAATGAGAACAAAAAGAACAAAGGTAAGATGATCAAGAAAATCTATTATGTTAGAGAAGATGCAAGTATTTCTAATGATGAATTTGATTACTAGGATGATAATGCTAATGAGTTCTTGTTCATGGCTTTAAAAGGTGAATCTATTTTTGTTAATGTTGAAAGATGTGTGAAGGAGAGTGTTTTGGAGATAAGGAAAAAAGATAAAATTGAAGGTACATTGGTATCTGCTTTTCATGCTAGACAAGATAAGAAATTTTGGATCATTGGTAGTGGATGCTCAAATCATATGATTGGAGACAAGAGTAAGTATGTTAAACTTGAAAAATACGATGAAGGACTTGATATATTTGGAGACGATTTGGGAGCTAAGATTTGTGGAACAAGTTTAATCATTTTTTATGGAAATCATAATACTGAAGATGTTTACTATGTTAAAGGTTTAAGGAATAATATTTTGAGTGTTGGAAAAATGTGTAGCAAAGGATACAATCTTATATTTTAGGATAATGGATGTGAGATCAGAAAAGGATCTGGAATTGTAATTGCTACTAGAAAAAGGATAGATAGAAATGTTTATTAGCTCAAGGGTGTTGATGGTCACTGCTTTATGACTCATATTAGTGAAAGATAGTTATGGAATAGGAGGATGTGTCACATCAACTTTGATAATCTAGTGAAAACTAGTTCATTTGAGGTTGTGAGAGATTTTCCTAGGATTACAAAGCCTAGCAATGCTATTTGTATAGAGTGTTAGGTTGGAAAGCAAACAAGGAGAATCTTCAAAGGAAAAGAAAAATATTTTATCAAATTACTAGAATTGGTGCACACATACTTATGTGGTCCTACAAGAGTGAGAAGTCTTCAAGGTGATAGGTATTTTATGCTCTTTATTGATGATTATTCTAGAATGACATGGGTTACTTTTCTTAGAGAAAAATATGAAGCCCTAGATAGAATCAAATAATTTAAAGTTATGGTTGAGAATGAGATGGATATGAAGATCAAATGTTTGAGGTCCGAAAAAGGTGGAGGGTTTATCTCCAATGAGTTTAACATATTTTATGAGAATCATGGCATAAAAAGGAACTTTTATATCCTTAGGACTCCTTAGAAAAATGGAGTGGTTGAGAGGAAAAACATGATTGTTCAAGAAGCTGAAAGGACTATGATGAAGGAAGCTAATCTACTGGAAGTCTACTAGAGAGAAGCAATACATACTACTGTTTACATATTTAATATAGTTTAAACAAAAGGAAACAACACAAAGAATCCCTATGAGTTGTGGTATGGAAGGATCCCTAATGTCATGTACTATAGAATATTTGGAAGAAAATGTTATATTAGAAGAGAAGATGAAAACTTATGAAATTTTGATGCAAGGTCCGATGAAGCTATCTTCCTTGGATATTCTACTAAAAGAAAAGCTTAGATATGCTACAATAAAAGGATGAGAAATATTTTTGAGTACAATTGTCAAAGTTGATGAAGATTTGCATAATTCAGTAGTAATAGATGGATATGAGTCAAATGAACTTTCTTGTAGTGAAGAAGAAAAAAGAGCTAAGGAACAAGAAGTGCAAAATGAAGAGAAAGAAGCTCTAGAAAAAACCCCTAGAACCCCTAAATATGTATAGAGGAATAATTTAGAACAAAAAAATATTGGAGATAAGAGTAAAGGTGTATTGACAAGGAGAAGAGTTGTTGAAGAAGACGTAAATATGTGCTTACTTTCTAAATTTGAACCTAAGATAGTGAGTGAAGCATGCAAAGATGAACATTGGATGAAGGCTATGGAAGAAGAACTTATGCAGATTAAGAAGAACCCGACTTTGTAACTTGTACCAATACCTACAAACAAAAAAATAATTGGAACTAAATGGGTATTCAGAAACAAACTGAATGAGAATGGAGAAGTGGTAAGAAACAAGGCAAGACTTGTGTATAAAGGTTACTCACAATTAGAAGGAATAGACTTTGAGGAGACATTTGCTTCCTTAGCTAGAATGGAAGAAATTAAAATGTTTTTAACTTTTTCAACACACAAGGACTTTGAAGTTTATCAGATGGATGTGAATTCCACTTTTTCAATGGAGAGTTGGAAGAAAAAGTCTACGTGGAACAACCAAAGGATTTCAGTTATTAGACAAATCAGAATTGAAGAAGACATTGTATGGATTAAAGCAAGCTCCAAAAGCTTGGTATGCAAGGTTGGATAGGTATTTGTTAAAAAAAAGGATTCAATAAGGGTACCAAAGATAGTAATATCTATTTCAAAGTTGTAAAAGATCAAATCTTGATAGTGGTTGTGTATGTTGATGACATAATTTTGGAGGCAATGGGCTATGTATAAGAAATTTATAGAAGATATGTAGAAAGAATTTGATATTTCAATTTTTAGGGAGATGAATTTCTTCCTTGGGTTACAAATCAATCAAATAGATAAAGGAATTTTCATTTCACAATCAAATTACGTTAAAGAGATGTTGAAGAATTTTGGAATGGAAGACTCTAAACTGGTATGTATTCTTATGGCTACTAGTTACAAGATGAGAAAGAATGATGAATCTCCTAAGGCTAATAAGAGAAAGTACAGATCTATGATTGGTGGATTGCTATATCCAACTACTACTTTACTAGATATCATGCATGTAGTTTGTCTTGTGGATAGACTTCAAGAAGATCCTAGAGAGTCACATGTTGCAGTAGTGAAGAGGATATTCAAATATTTGAAAGGAATTTTGGATAATGGCTTGTGGTATCCAAAGGATATTTATTTTACCTTGAGTGCTTACATAGATGTATATTGGGTTGATTGTGTTGATGATAGAAAAAGTACAAGTGGTGGTGCAATCTTTTTGGGACCGTCATGTTGTGGTAGCAACACTTCACCCAAAAGGCTATGATGGTACCTAAACATCTAGATAAAGCCATCTTAGTCATTAATGTGTATCATGTAAACATCAAAGGATTATACAACAATGCTTTAATTCTAAAAACTAACTACTTTAAACAGGAAATTATTAGCATGCTATGAAAATCACATCTACATTGACTATCTCAAACATACAAGGACCTATGAAGAAACTTTGAGAATTAAGCTATCAATGACATCAAATTAGAAAAAAAATAGTAAAGATAAATAATTCATCCAACGGTGATAACCATTTTCTTGGAACCTTGGATAAGTACTGTTAGCTCTCAAAAACACAGGTAAAGATACCTCAAGAGGCTGCCAATCTCTTGATAAATTTTAGGGTAACAAACAAGGTCAAGAGAACTCAACCTTCTACTCTTCAGGTGCTGCCAAGCCTGGGTGGGTGAACCTTTTCTGAATGAAGTAGACTTGACTTATGGTTATCCTTCTTGCAATGATTTGTCCACAATGGCAGACAGAAGTGGACAAATGAAACCAAGTGCAATAGAAATCTTCTAATCTAAATCCTACTATGCTCAATTAACAGATGTAAAGGAAATAGATGAATCTGAATGATGAAATCATAGAGACCAGTGCCTTATTGGGTATGCGGAGTCAAATGAAATCAATATGAGCAACACTCTCTGGAGAAAAATCAAATTATCTGGCATACATTCTGTTTACAACTTGTATAAACATGCAATATTGTAACTATTAAGCTCTACTTTAATAATCTAGACGAATCTCTCTGATTACTGTGATTAATTAAAAGGATTTAATCTTTTCTTGAAAGAACCAATTGATTAATCACAAAAATACAACAAATGTGCATTGATAAACTGAACATAAACTTGTTATGTCAATTTAAACAACCAGAAAACATCAATCTTGGAGACAACTTAGCAGTATTTTTCATTGAATTCAATAGAAAATTGACACCAGAAAAATGTAGCAACATCAAATGATTTTCATAAATACCTCCATTTTGAAAACATGCATCATAGTCTCTAATTTGAGAAGTTTATTCTATTGTATTTACTTGCTGTGTATTGAATATCTAAATAACTGATAGCTCTTTTTACAATTACAAAATTCCTATTTATACACCAGCATTAGAAAAATAAATCATATTGAGATCCCATGTCGGCCTTCCACAAAATTCAGATTCAAAACATGTCGGCCATAGTGTTTGAATTTCTGTTAATCGTTATTGGAACAGTCACCAAGATATTTTGTTAGTTATGTCGAAGGAAATTCAATCGCTAGTCATTCCCCGTGTTTTATTCGCTTTCGATGTGACATATTTGAGTTGGGGAGATATCCTGTAGATCACTTTATGTTTCCCCGAGAGTTCCTTTACCTTTCATGTGTCACTATGACATTATGATATCGGGGAGACGTCTTAGAGCATATTATGTTTCAATGAAAGCCCCTGAGTTCACCACAGATTTCCAAGATAATATCAATCTCACATCGATGGAAAGCTTTTGTTCTATCGGCGAGACCCATTGTACTTGCCAAGACCTTATTCCGATATTGCTAACTCATACCGATATGTATCTTCCTACCACCAGTCAATGAGACAATGTAAATTCACTAAGAGATAATGCCAAAAACATTAACTCTTACTAATGTATCTCCGTACATGTCGGTCGATGAGACAAAGTGTAATCGATAAGACCTTATTCTGACGGTATAACTTATACTAATAGGAACCTTTTCTGTCGCCGAAATAATGTGAATATCCTACCGATAGTTGCCAGTAGATGAAAACCAATTGCCATGACATCAGAAATGTCTTGTTGATAGGCAACATAGACATTTATTAGAAAAAATAGATTGAGGAGACCTTGGCCATCTCATGCCGATGTATATCCATAGGTAAATTCCGATCACAGTGACAATGAAGAAGTCATGCCGATGAACCTACAACAAACATATGTTAACACAAAAGCATCATGGGTCAAGGAGACCTAGATAGACATTTGCCGATATGGTCCACAATGTGAAAATGCATGACCCAATGGAAACTATGGGACCATATGGAAAAATATGGGTGAAATATGCACACGGTAGGACCAATATAGAAATTTATGAGTAAATCAACATGTAAAAACACTAGATTTTTATAGTTCCAATAGTGGCTCCGTCTGGGGATGAATGATAGTGAGATCATTGCAAGGATCTAGAGCTTTGGGTGAGCAGATCAGACATAGAATGATGAACCAGTGAGCAGAATGGAAATGGATATGCAGTATGATGGAATGAAATGGAAAATGAATGTAAAAATGGAGGTGAACTAGAATCATAAACTATTGTGCATGGAAAATTTTTTTAAAGAGGATGAGCAAGAGTTGTCCATGCACTGGCAACCCTTAGTCCTCTGTGTTGCTTCAAGAGAAAAACTACTTCAAGAATTTCCCATGAACAGGCAATTCTTGATCTTCACCAGCCATATTCTGTAGATAGTATGAATCTTCACCTTTCTTTCCAACAACAACAAAAGGTCCCAACCACAAAGATTCAAATTTACCATGTTTACCTTTCTCCTGACACCTTGTGTTCCACATCAACACCAAATCATTTTCTTCAAATTTTCTATCCTTTGCCTCTTGTCAAATAGATACTTCATCTATGTTTGTAACTTCACGTTTTGATTTTTGGAAACTCTCCTAATTTCATCAAGTTCAGCTAGTTGCTCCATTCTTTCCTCCATAGGTTCAAGAACATCCAAATCCTCTTGAAGGACAAACCTGTAGACAAGAAACAAATTCTGCAAAGGCATCCTGGCTTGTGCTCCATACACCAGTTCAAATGGAGATTTTTCAATTGCCTTTTTAATAGTAATCCTGTCAGTACACACAGCCAGTTTTAATTTTGAATCCCAAGCTTTCTTGTTCTATCCTAACATCCTCCTTATAATCTTCAAAAGACTCTTATTGCTAGACTCTGCTTGACCATTAGTTTGTGGATGGTAAGGAGTTGCATAAGAAATAGTAATGCCATATGTGTCACAAAAACCTTTGAATTCATTTGACCTAAAACACATCCCATTGTCTATGATTAACCTTAGTGGTGCACCAAATCAGGTGATAATGTTGTCCATCAAGAAATTTTTCACCACTTTGCTTGTAGCCTATTTAGTTGGGATTGCCTCCACCCACTTGGTAAAATAATCAGTGGCAACCAGTATCCACTTGTATCTCCCACTTGATTTTTCTTGTATTTCTCCAATGAAATCAATTCCCCATTGATGAAAAGGGGCATCACCCTACAAGGGTTGAAGTGGAAAAGCTCCTTGATACTTTAGTTTTCTAGAGAACTTCTGGCAGGCCTCACATTTTCTTACATGTGTGA
Organism: Sequoia sempervirens; assembly: GCA_007258455.2. Lineage (NCBI taxonomy): Eukaryota > Viridiplantae > Streptophyta > Pinopsida > Cupressales > Cupressaceae > Sequoia > Sequoia sempervirens. The sequence continues at coordinate 16,051 of VDFB02074457.1, forward strand.
AAGAATCATTGAAAACCTTTGGCCAATAATATCCTACCTTGAGAATTTTATGTGCAGTTTTCTTTGCTAAATAATGTCCTCCACAAACTCCTTCATGCATTTCACTCAGAACATGCTTGGCCTGAGACTCATCCAAACACAACAGTATACCATCCCTATTCTTCCAAAACAAATCTCCATCCATAAAAAAATATTTAGATGCCTGCAACTTCAAAGTTCCCTTTTGGTTGTCACTCAATCCCTCTGGACACTTCATGTACTTAAGGTAATGCATGATATTAGTATACCAAGGAGTGTGCTCAATACTTGCAACTGTAGTCCCTTCATCTAAATTACAAACCTGATTAGCTTCAATATTTGATTCTGCCATCAACCTAGCCAAACCTTGACCTCTCACTAGCTTAGTAATCTGTATTTCCATATCAAACTCTTGGATTTTGTTAATCCACCTGCATCTCTTCCCTGTTACTTTAGATTGTGTTATAATATCTTTGACAGTTGCATGGGGGACATAAACAATCACCTTTTCTCCAACAAGATATGGCCTCAAAGCCTTTGTAGCTTTCACTAATGCAAAAGCATGTTTTTCTATTATATCATACTTCAATTCAGACCCTTGTAATGACTTATTGAAGAAATACACAGGTTGTTCATAACCATCCTCATTAATTTGTCCAAAGAATGACTGTATAGCCTTAACATTTTTTGGAACAAGAATCTTATCAATAGCTTCAACCCTCTCAGGATCTATCTAATTCCATCTTTTGAAACAATATGTCCTACGAGCTTACCTTTTGTGACTACAAAATGACATTTCTTAGGATTTAAGCTAATACCATATTCCAAAGCTTTTATAAATACCTTTTCTAGATGTTGCACATGATCTTCAGCCTTCTTCGAATAAGCAGTCAGGTCATCCTGGTACACCACCATGATAGCATTGATTAAATCTGCAAATTCCACATCCATAGCTCTTTGGAAAGTAGCTCCTACATTAGTGAGACCAAATGGAATTCTTATATATACATACGTTCCCCAAGGAGTTGTGAATGTTGTCTTATATTGCTCAGATTCTTTGACATTGACCTGGTTGTATCCTGAAAACCCATCCATCATGGACAACAGTTCACACCCTGTTACCTTATGCAATATAGCCTCCATATTGGGTAGAGGATAATTGTCCTTGAGAGAAGCCATATTCAAATTCTTGAAGTCCACACATAATCGAATGTCTCCATTTTTCTTCCTCATAGGGACCAAATTTGAGACCCGCGTTGAGTGCCTAATTGGTTTGATGATTCCCCCATCTCTGAGCTTTGTCAACTCTTCTTGCATTTTAGGCTCCAATGTTGGATTTATGGGTCTTTGATTTTTTCTGAATGGCTTAGCATCTAGCTTTAATGGTATTTCATGCTGAAAAAAATCTTCCCTATATGCCTTTAGATCTTCATAAGAACAAACAAATAAGTGTTTGTACTTTCTTGTCTGATGGTGAGGAGACACCAGTGGATTAGAAGGCCCTGCACTATGATTACCTTACTTATGAGGTGGTACATACTTTGGGGGGCAATTAGCTGTCTGGGAAGTAATTTGGGATTTCAACAATGCAACCCTTAGTTCCTGTATCTCCTTCCTCTATGATTCAAACTATGCTTTCACTTCCTCAGGAATCTTATGATCAATAATGTCATTTTGGTTACCCTCCATCTTTTGATCATGTCCATGCTGAATTCTGATTCATTCAGCCTCCAGTTCGGCCATAAACTCAGCCTCTTTCTGAGGATTGTAACATGGAAATGTATTTCTTTTTTCTTCTAGGGTACAAGGCTTTGCACTTGAATCGTCCTTCAATGTATCAAAATGACCATATGTTTCACAATGTGCTTTTGATGATTTGTCCTTGTTCATCATGCACATGTCATCACTTATCCTTTTACCCTTATCAACCTTGTCATCTTTGTGTGTCCACTTACTGCTACCAGTAGGAGCTCCAGTATGACCTCCCTTGTATTGAGATCTTCTTCCATTCATGTTTGAACAACTGTAAAATTTCTGTCAGATTTTCCACTCACTTTTGTCAAAAGTGAGAAAATACTTGATGTTTCTTATTCCCAACAGAGTCTATATAAAGTTCCTAACTCTATGATGATTAAGGCCTTGATTCTGAATGCTTCCCTAGTAGAGTCACCAATTTGTTAGCTCTCAAAAACACAGGTAAAGATACCTCAAGAGGCTGCCAATCTCTTGATACATTTTAGGGTAATAGACAAGGTCAAGAGAACTCAACCTTCTACTCTTCAAGTGCTGCCAAGCCTAGGCGGGTGAACCTTTTCTGAATGAAGCAGACTTGACTTATGGTTATCCTTCTTGCAATGATTTGTCCACAATGGCAGACAGAAGTGGACAAATGAAACCAAGCGCAATAGCAATCTTCTAATCTAAATCCTACTATGCTCAATTAATAGATGTAAAGGAAATAGATGAATCTGAATGATGAAATCATAGAGACTAGTTCCTTATTGGGTATGCAAAGTCAAATGAAATCAATATGAGCAACACTCTCTGGAGAAAACTCAAATTATCTGGCATACATTCTATTTACAACTTGTATAAACATGCAATACTATAACTACTAAGCTCTACTTTAATAATCCAGATGAATCTCTTTGATTACTGTGATTAATTAAAAGGATTTAATCTTTGCTTGAAATAATCAATTGATTAATCACAAAAATACAACAAATGCACATTGATAAACTAAACATAAACTTTTTATGTCAATTTAAACAACCAGAAAACACCAATCTTGGAGACAACTTAGCAGTATTTTTCATTGAATTCAACAAACAATTGACATTAGAAAAATGCAGCAACATCAACCAATTTTCATAAATACCTCCATTTTAAAACATGCATCATAGTCTCTCACCTGAGAATTTTATTCTACTTTATTTAATTGCTGTGTATCGAATATCTAAATAACTGATAGCTCTTTTTACAATTACAAAATGCCTATTTATACACCAACATCAAAAAAAAAAATCATATTGAGATCCCATGTCGGCCTTCCATATAATTCAAATTCAAAACATGTTGGCCACAGTGTTTGAATTTCTGTTAATCGTTACTGGAACAGTCGCCAAGATATTTTGTTAGTTATGCCAAAGGCAATTCAATCGCTAGTCATTCCCCGTGTTTTATTCACTTTCGCTGTGACATATCTGAGTCAAAGAGATATCCTATAGATCACTTTATGTTTCCTTGAGAGTTCCTTTACCTTTTTTGTGTCGCTATGACATTATGATATTGGGGAGATGTCTCATAGAGCATATTATGTTTCAACGAAAGCCCCTGAGTTCACCATAGATCACCAAAACAATATCAATCTCACACCGACAGAAAGCTTTTGTTCTATCGGCGAGAACCATTGTACTCACCAAGACCTTATTCCAATATCGCTAACTCATATTGATATGTATCTTCCCACCACCAATCGGCGAGACAATGTAAATTCACTAAGACACAATACCAAAAACATTAACTCTTACCGATGTATGTCCATACATGCCAGTCGGCGAGACAAAGTGTAATCGATAAGACCTCATTTCGATGATATAACTTATACCAATAGGAACCTTTTCTATTGTCGAAACAATGTGAATATCCTACCGACAGCTGCTAGTAGATGAAAACCAATCGCCATGACATCATAAACATCTTGCTGATAGGTAACACAAACATTTATTAGAAAAAATAGATCGGGGAGACCCTGGCCATCTCATGTCGATGTATATCCATAGGTAAATTCCGATCACAGTGACAATGAAGAAGTCATACTGATGAACCTACAAGAAACATATGTTAACACAAAAGCATCATGGGTCGAGGAGACCTAGATAGACATATGTCGATATGGTCCACAACGTGAAAATGCATGACCCGATGGAAACTATGGGACCATATGGAAAAATATGGGTGAAATATGCACACGGTAGGACCAATATGGAAATTTATGAGTAAATCAACATGTAAAAATACCAGATTTTTACAGTTCCAACAAGTACTATTATAAAAAAATTGAAAAATAGGCATTATGTATAAATCAACCTTATTTACATACTTTACACTTGGGAAGAACTTGTCTAATCTATCTCTTATTACCTTCTCATCCTTATGCATCATATCCATGTCTTCTTGTTATCATCTCCCATCATCAACCCTATTTAATGATGATCTTGATAAGGATTGAGGTATTATTTTGCTATATGGTTTGATAAGCACTTGACATAGCACATCCTTATAGGAAAAATCATCTACCCACATTATTATCATTTATTCCATAACTTTCATTTCTTTAGTCTAACATCTTGAACAATATTTGAAAATTAGTGGCATGTTTTCCTTTTCAAGATAGTTCTTGGAGGTCACATCCTTCCTTTCCATTCATTATCATTAAATATTTAACCCATTCATATTCCTATCCATTATTGATAACCCCTTAACCCATTGATATGAATTTTCATCCACTATTAGCAGTCCCTTAATCCATCCATCCAATTCATTAAGCCTCTTATTCTAAATAAACCTATCTCACATCCTTTTTTCTTGAATAAACGCTCCCATCATCCAATGTAATCATAAATCAATTAATCCACTACAAGCGATTATTATCCACATGTATGTTGATAATAAATCTATCTAATCATCCTAAAAGCACCCTACAATATTTTTGCAACCTTGATGCAAAATTTTAATCAACCTAATATGATCAACCATTATCATTGAGATATATCATTTACACATCAAAAAACACCATCCTTGCATTGTTCTTGTAATATAACACTCCCACATATCCAAGTCTTCCACCAAAATATTTAATGATATTACTGGTACTTCAATTATCATAGAGGTAACCTCATCTGATGTGACCATTGAGATAGGGATTTTTCTTAGCCCCTACAACAAGCTTGTTGCTAACTGTTAGAGCAAAGCACTCAAGAAACATTTGTAGAATATACCTTCACAATGCATGAGATGAGCACTATGATACTTCACTAGAGAGAAAATGGAATGAGATGATTAAATTTACATATGGTACATGCTTTTAAAGTTGTGAAATAGATGACGGGTGAGAAAATTTCTAGCATAGGAAAAACTACCCAAAAATAATTAAATGCATAATTAATCTAAATGCAATGTCCCTAAGTTAAAAACTTAAGATGGTAAATATAATTTACTCTAACACCCCCCTTTAAGTGCAACTTAAGGAGAATAGAAATGCAAATATGAAGATGTAGTATGGGTCTTGACTACATAACCATGTTAGGTACCCATTTACAACTACAAAAATGAATCTGTAACAACTAGAGAAAAGGAGAAAAACCCTATGGTAAAAAACCCCTCTCCAAAAAAGAGAAAAGAAAACAAGAAAAATGCATGGATGGAGGACTCAATCACAGCCCCCAAGGACTACATACATCATGTATATACAATGAAAATCCCCCAATAAGAGGGAAAGAGAGAGACTATATAGCCCCCCCACAATGTGTAATCACCTGCAAAAATGGTAAATGCATGAAGATAAAACATGATCCAATGTCGACAACAGAATTGTCTCCCTTTCAAAAGAAACAAAACCAAATACAAATGCAGGTATGCTTCCCATTCCAGATAGGAATTAAAATAAAGAAGCATGAAAATGTATGATGGTGTCTTTTAAATCCACTCATGTGTCACCAAGACCTTAGAAGATGATGTCACGAACCAATCAGGAACATGCTCAAACACAACAAAAGGTGAAAAACAAGATACCACTAGAAAATGATGTTGAACAATATCTAGAGATTGAAATGGAGTGAAAATAGTTATACCACAACTATCATCAAATAGGAGGTATATACCCTCAAATGTGTCCTCCAAATCTAAAATATGAGATTCTACAAATAAGGAAACAATGTGCAACAAATAAAAATCCCAATCAGGAAGACAATGAGATATTTCTTGTGATGAATCATTGGATGTGCACAATGAATCATCAACAAAAAATGAATGATCTTGTTGAACACGAATGATAGGAATCCCAATCAATGACTCTTCACAATGAATCACTGAAGGTGAAGGTACATCAAATTTCCCTAACAGAGAAGAAGGAGCATCTAAATAACCCTCATCATCCTCATCTGAAGACTCAAAGTAATCCAAAACTTCAAACTCCTACATAGTAGCATGATCATAGGGTATTTTATCTGAAAAGTTAAGAGGCACTAGACAATATGAAATAGGGTCATTTGGGAATGACTAAGTATCAGGATCTCCAAGTATTTCCCAAGTTCTAGTCCAAAGAGTATAAGGACACTCAAAAAGATCAATAGCATCCAAAGTGGCATCATCAATATGCATTGTAATAACTCCTAGGACATGATCCCTTTTGCAATCCCATGCAAATTTCTTACTATCAATACTAGGAGGGGGAACTAGATTACACAAATGTGGCAACAAATGAATCCATCTGAGATGTTTTATGATACCATCTCTCTATTGTTTATCGTTTCCCCTTTCCAACATAATCACAATTGGATGCAATGAAAACCCTATAATCAACTATGACAAATCTCCAAAAATTCAAGGACATTAACCCTCAACAACAATTAGAAACTCTCAAATATTGCAAATGAAGTGAGACTAATATTGAACTTAAATGGATTAAAAGAACCACCAAACAACAAAATATGATAGAAATTCCTCAACCACTATAAAGGTGATGAAAATACCTTTCCGTTGATATGTGGTTTGTGAAAATCTTCCTTCATTTGCGAAAGATATGCAAAAATGAAAAAAAGGCCTATAAAGGCACTTTTGACATCTTCAAGAGCTCTCAATCACACCATTATCAACCACCCTGAGTATCCTCAACAACAAAAAAAATGGCCCAACAAATTAGGCCTCACCAACCCACAAAGCCAAGTTTAGTAATCATGAAAACATCAATGCACACGAACCTTGCACAGACATAAAGCCTCTATGAGTACTTCATAAACACTATAGAAGTGTTGGATATATATAAACCCTCAAGATTAATTATGTGGGGTAGATGTGGAATATATGATCCAAATGGATCTCTAAACACAATGCACAAGTGCACACCTCTTGCTAGGGCACCAAAATCCTAATCAAATATTTCCAGATAAACTTTATAAAATATAAAGTTCCCCTTGAAAATTTAAAATGTCGACTAGTAAGGAAAAAAATAGATCTCCAAAATATGTAAGCACAAAAAAAAAGTGCCTCCACTAAGATTTTCCACCTCCCCACAAGAAAAACAAGGCTTCTCTACAAATGTGGCCATGCCCAAGACAAGGATTGATGCAGCCAAGGGAGAATCCAAAAAAAATGCTTCTACACACAACCGTCGAGCCTTCAAAGGTTTCAACCAATGAATCCAATAGAAAATTGAAGGCTCTAGTCAACAAAAAAGAAAATAAAATTGCTTCCCAAAAAATCATGCCTCTTCTATCAAATGTTTGATGATTGCAAAAAGAGATGCCTCAAATAAAATTTAAAGTCACAAATTTGTGGCCAACATCCTGGCAAGCCAAATGTCTGATGATTGCAAAAAGAGATGCCTCAAATAAAATTTAAAGTCACAAATTTGTGGCCTCTCCATAGAATTTGGCTTGCTAGGATGTTCAACCGACCTTTCCAAATGATTCCAAAATGCCTCCTTTTGGTTGTTGCAGTTGGATTGAATTCCAAGAATAAGACAAACCACAACCAAAGTAGTAATTTTAACACCAAAGATTAGAAACACATCAAATATTTTTAAATTCCAAGTGCAAAAATCACTCTAGGTTTTAGCGCCCTCACGAACAAAGAAAATCATGCCTTCCAAAAGGAAAAAAAAAACCTTCCATTCCCAACTTACACTAGATAATCCGCCTAGAAAGAGTTATGCCACCAATAGTTCCAAAAAATAACATCCTTTAGGAAAATGAACACAACCAATGTAAGGAAAAGAATGAACTCTTACAACTACCTTCAAAATAGAATGTTGGCCCATAGAGGAAACACAACCTTCAAAAGGACACAACAAAAATCTACAAATTGTACCCTCAAATAAGGAGAATTACGCCAGTAGAGATGCCAAAGGAAAACCTTCGATGAAATTTTCCAGCAATAGGAAAGCAATCAAGCCATATATTGGAAATCACACAAACAAGAAAATCAGTAGGAAACTTTAAAATTTAAAGAAATTTCAAATGCTAAAAAAATGATCTCACAGATCTCCAATGAAAACTCTCAGGAAGGATTCACAAATGGGTGGCTCTGATACCATGTTAGAGCAAAGCGCCCAGGAAACATCTACATAATATACCTTCACAATGCACAAGAGGAGTGCTATGCTACTTCACCAAAGAGAAAATGGAATGAGATGATTAAATTTACATATGGGCTTTTAAATCCATGAAATAGATGGAGGGTGAGAAACTTGTCAACATGGGAAAAACTACTCAAAAATAATTAAATGTATAACTAATCTAAATGCAATGTCCCTAAGTTAAAACTTAAGATGGTAAATGTAATTTACTCTAACACCAACAATCATTCCACATTCATCATCTGTACCAATAAATAGTATCCTTCACATCTTCTACCCCTTTATCAAGACTGACAAAATGATGGACATGCATTCTACTAAGGGGGGGGTGAATTAGTAGATCAAATCTATTTAAAACTATTTAATTCAACATTTATATCTGAATATGAAACTTGAATCGAAACAACTACTGATAATCAAGCAAAAATATAAGCACACATTCACACATGATAACACCAGATATACATGGAAACCCAAGATGGGAAAAAACCATGTTAAGAATAGTTTCTTGGATATACTGTCCAAATCCAGCCTCACAAAGAAAGAATATAATGAGGGAATTTATGATATGAAGTAGGCACCAACCTATTGGAGACACCAATCCCCAATTGTATCTATAGGCACCAACCTACTAGAAACACCATTCCCCAATACAAAGATCAACTTAATAAGTAGAACACCAATCCTACTAGATTACAAAGATAAAGCTTGCAGATCTTCAATGTTGATTACAAAGCTTACACAAGATTTGAACTTGCTTCAGACAATCTTATACACTCATTATTACCTTCTAATAGTGGTGCACAATTGAGATGTAACTCACATTAAATAACACTAGCTCACACATATACTATTACAATTTCCTCCTTGTATATTCACCAACCACCTTCTCTTCTCTTGTTCTCACACTCAACTACTTTTGTCATGTGAAGTGACAATGATTATATACAACACTCTAAAAATAACATAACACAATGTCAGAAAGGGTTCCACAATTAACTAGGACGACATAAGGTGGCCCTAAATTCAAATTATATGAAAGATGTAATAGGTCAATCCTAAATCAAAAATTTTAAAGCCAAAAGAATGTGATGTCATGCACTTCCATAGATGCATTAAATTGGAACAATTTTAACATCCCACACTATCTTTAGGTGTTGAACACTACTAGTCATTTCTACATAGTTTTAGAACACTAACTGGTTGACAGAAAAGCATATAAAACCTTCTATCACTTCAATATTTTTGCATGTAGAACATAAATTTTAAAAAACTCTAGAATATAATAGAACATGTGTAGGCATACTCTCCTTTATAACCATAGAGAAAAACTTTGATGTAGATCAACAATTGAAAAATCCTCTGAGAATATTTCAATTGTTGCAACAAATTAATAACTCTTGAAATAGGAAAAAGCACCAAAAACAAATTTTTAAAACAAACCCCAAATGAGCTCAAAAAATTCTAAAAATTTCTCCATTCAAATGATGAATCTCAAAATTACTCATGAAATTTATATACCATGGATCATATTTTAACTTCACAATTTTTTTGATTACATTGAAAACCCTCTTCGTGAAAGAGGTTGAACAACATGAACATAACTATTGGAATGCATAAAATCAAACAACACTCCAAAATCTAGCTTCTCAGACTCTATTTGCAACTATATACCCTACAACAACACATCCTACACAACTACAGGAATGGTTGCCTCCAAAATTTCAATGCAAAAAAATAAAATAAAAAAATCCATATAAACCAAGTCCAACTATGAAGAAATATGGCCTCTAGCACCAAATTTTTCTGCCCTCCACATTTAGATCAAATTTTCTTCATTTTTTTCTCTGGATTCCTCCATCTTTTTCCTTCATCTTCAATCTATAACTACTCCAATCCTAGGAATTGGAAAAATCATCTCTAGATCTGTCAAATGCTATCTCCAGTACCTCCAAATTGGGGTGTGAGTTTTCCACTACTTGGCACTTTTTAATTTATGGCAATGGTTTTCAAAATTGAAGCCAATTTTAGGCTCCACTTCACCTCCACTTTCTATCTAGTTTGGGTTCCCAATAGATCAATTGCAATTTTTTTTAATTACATGGGAGTCACAAGTTTGAAAAGATGAAGAATCCTAGCCTAGATGTGGGATATGGGCTAGTTGAGAATTTAATAAAAAAGATCTTTTTATCTTCTTTATTTAGTCCAAATGAAATGCCTTTCAAAGAAAGCCAAAGGAAAAAATTCCTAAAGTCCAAATAATTGAGATAGAATAATATGGAGCATGAAACTTACCTAGACACACACTAAAAAATACAAAAAAAATCAAAATTTAAAGCACCACCAAAATTGTCAAAACTAGCCTCACTCGATGCCCCTGCATCAGTCAATCGGGGTAAGAGAAGAATGTTCCATGATAAGAGAATCATGAACATTCTTAGGCAAAGGAATCCTAAGTTTGACGAGCTCTGGAACTACCACCCATGTTGCATCTTCAAGCTTTTTTCCTTTCCATTTAACCAGATACTCCTTATAATCCTTGTTTCTTGTGCTTTTGATGACCCTTGAATCAGTGACTTCATCAATTTCATCACACTATTTGGTTGGTAGTTGCTGCTCCCAATTTTACAAATCTGATTCTTCCTTCTTATTTCCACATATTAAGTGACCATGGAAGGGATAAAGATCAGCTGCATTGAAAATAGGAAAAATATCAATGTCAAGAGGCAACTCAATCTCATATGCATTAGTAGAAAACTTGTTAAGTACCTTGCATCATCCATTTTTTTTGCATTTCAACTTGTTATAGGTGCCTTGAGGAAATATTTCCTTTCGTAGGTGTTCCAAAACCATCTCTCCTACCTCAAACTCCTATGATCTTATTTTCAAATCTGCATTAGCTTTGTATTTTTGTGCATTCACTTCAAGTTTTTCTTTTATTTCCTGATGCAACTCATGGAGGTAATTAGCATAATCTTCAACTACTGCACTTGTCCTTCCTAAATCTACACTATCCCTCATCTCATGAACACCCGTAGGGCTGAAATCATAAATAATTTGAAAGGGAATTTTACCTATGCTCATGTTGATGGTGTTGTTAATAAGAAAATTCAACTTGGGCAAGAACTACATCCCATTGTTTGGGTCTTCCATTTATCAAAAACCTCAAAAAATTACCAAGGCTCCTATTGAACACTTACATTTTCCCATCCATTTGAGGATGATATGTTGATCTATAAGCCAAACTTGTACCCAATTTCTTCCACAATGTCCTCTAAAAGTGACTAACAAATTTAGTGTCTCTATTAGAGACAATACTTCTTGGCAAACTATGTAATCATACTACCTCCTTGAAGAATAGATTAGCAACATGTGAAGCATCATTGGTTTTCTTGCATGGAATAAAGTTAGTGATTTTAGAAAATATATCAACTACAACAAAAATGGAGTCATTACCCTTTTGTGACTTATGCATCCCAAGAAAAAAATTCATGCTTACTTCTTCCATGGCTTTTCCGGAATTGGAAATGGCTGATATAGTCGAGTGTTCTGACTTGTCCCTTTGGCATGTTGAAAAATTTTGCACCTTCGGATCATGTTATTCACATCCTTGCCC
>VDFB02074458.1:0-35146 GCA_007258455.2 Sequoia sempervirens
CCAAGAATGTGCACTCAAGACCCGTGATGGGTGAGGTGCTAACATATGGTGCTGGGGATCCAAATGTAATACAATGAAGACTGAGAAAAGGCCAGTCTCTTCCACAACCGTGGGAATTAAAATAAAACTTAGCAAGAAAAGGAAGTAGTTGACAGTACTACTGTTCAGCCTTACAAAATGATAGAACTCCTGCCAATATCAATGTATTTCAAGTGTCTCAATGCTGCAATATTATAGAATGTCTCTCCAACTCTAAAGGACTCCCAACCATGAAAAACAAGCCCAGAAACACCAACTACTACAATCTGATATACTAAACCTGCAAATTGAAAATGCAAACCAGCAACTCCCAAAACCACTAAAATGCTCATAACTCCCTCAAAACTACTCCAAATGACATGAGACCAAAAGCAATGAACTCCTAGGTAGATGGCGACCAAGTTGTGACTAAGAAATAGCTGCAACAACTCCTTAATGAATTTTCTAAACTTTTGTCAGTCAAGACAGCCTCCCAGGAAAGCGACTTGTAATATAAAATCCAAGACTCCACTAAAAATTATGAAAACTTGCAAATAGGGGCACCCTAGATAGTAGAAGAGATGTAGCAAATACCCAGAACCATAGAAAATTTGTACAATGACTTATGATCAAAAATCATTTTCAGCACTACAAAAACCAGCAACTGTAAATTGAAAATAAACATCAAAATCTCCAACTGTGAAGCTCAATCTGCACTCTCAAAATGAGAAGGAGTCTCTGAAACTTAGCTAGGTGCTATCTTTCAAGCACGAAACCAAGGTTGCAAGAACTAGGAGGTATGCATTCCACGAAGCCAACTTTGAAATCATTTCAGCAACATAACATTATAATTTCTTCATGGATTGAAAACAAAGAGCCCAACACTCTTATTTATAGCCTTTTGTCTCCAAATTCAAATTCATTCTCCCTGCCAAACCCAAATTCACATTCACTTCTCGAACATTCTCCAAATTGCATTTCATATCACCTTATCATTTCACTTTAACAAAATCTAAATAATCTCCAAAATTAGGCGTCCAAGGTATATGTGAAATATATTAATAAAAATCACTTATGTCTCCTTAAAAAGGCACCTAAATGTAATAAGGTTAAAGACTTAAAAATTAACTGATTTCTCCACAATAAGGCGTCTAGAATAATAAAGTGAAATATCATATAAAATTGCCTTTTTTAATTAAAATCACTTATCTGTCCAAGCTTAGCAAAATTATTTCACTTAAAATATTATTTTCATCAAATATCAAACTTTACAAAATAATCACCTCAAATGCTAGAGACTAAACTGCCAAACTGCCCTGCCATAAATAGCCATAATACCAAGTTGCTGAAACACTGCCAAAAATAGCACCAAGGGTGTTGGAGACCAAAGTGCTCAAACTGACCTGCTAGATATAGCCACTGAACTGAACTACAAAAAGCTTACTAAAAATAGCATTGCCAAAAATAGTACTTACTAAAAATAGCATACTGCTAAAAATAGTAAGTTGTTCCAAACTCATTTTCTCCACATTTTGAGCAGTCGTCGCAACTTACTAAAAATAGTAAGTCCAGAAAAGTTCTCTGATTCCATTGCATGTAACACCACCGCGAAGCACTCTGAAAACCCAGAAGGAATCCAAAATCCAAATTGAAAAACTCCAACATGCAAGCCTCCAAAAGCAGCCGAGAATGCAAGTCAATATCCTGTCATGCATGCTACCTCATCACAAAGCTCTCCAAAAACCCAGAAAGTTCCACCAAACATGCGTTAGAAACTCTCGCATTCAAGACCTCAAAACCTCCTTAGAAGTGGAAACCCTAATTTCAACTATTGACTAGCCTACGGGCTTTCAAAAATAGGCTATTAGACACAAAAGAGCGTATGGCTAAAATGGGGACATTACACCCACAATCTCCTTTCAAACTTGGCACAACTTCCTATAGCTTGGAATTCATTGTTACTCAAGTTCCTGCTGCCAATGCAATATGATTTGGATGATATGACTTAACCAAGAACGTGATATGACCCAACATGGAAATATCGAACCAAAACTAGATGTTCTCAAATATGAATTGAACCCTCCACCCAAGATAGACTAAAAACGCTACTGAAAGTTGATATCAAACTACACAAGAAATGTATATATCGTTCCTGCAAATTTGTCTTCGAAGGAGACCCACAAATTTGGCAATATCAAGCACTGTGAAAGACCTATATTATCCCTCCAACTTGACCAGCTAGGGTGGATTAGTCTCACGTCTGAAACTTGTTGCCCTAGGGTTTTTGTCTCAGAGCGAAGAACACAAAATGTTCCTCAAATCACCAATACAGAAAAATAATCAAGCATAATGCAAATGAGCTTCAAATTTCACTTTTAATACGCTTTCACTTTTCTCGCTCAAATAATAAAATAAAGTGAAGTTATGAATTACCTTTTTAAATATTTCCCCAAAGTCACTTTATAACACCTTTTAATTTAATTATTTAAATTTACCTTATAAATGTACTTTTTCTTGCCAAGCAACATTAAATAATTAAATAATCCAGTTCCCTTTATCTGACTATAGCCTATGGGAATTAAATAGGCTAATAAGTCCTCCTAGAGTGATCACTAGGAAAGAGACATTACTGTCCTCCCTTCCCGAGATTGCTTGCCCATAAGCAATTGCAAATTAGGGTGTTGTAAAATCACCCATGATGATATTTTAGCCTATTTAATTTTCATAGGCTAAAGGTGCAATAAGGGAATTCATATATTTAATTATTTAATGTTACTTGGTGGGAAAAGAAAAAGTTAAAAAGGTGTTGGCGTTTCAATTCACTCCTCTAGTGTGCGTATTGGAAATGGACACCTATGCACAATTAGATTGCTCTTGAAATTAGGAGGGGAAGCTCTCTCTTTTGCTGATTATGTGTAAAAAGAAAAAGTAAACTAAATTCCTATCTTTTTATCTCAGCTGAGAGCACAAGGTTATAAAACTCTTTGTGTTGCAGCTGAGGTTTTCTTTGGTTTTGTAACTTCAACTAAAACTAGGCCTAAACTTATAACGCTTCTATCTCCTCGAGTAAATTCAGAGCAAGAGGATTTAGAAGTAAATGGGGAATGATTTGGTAAACAGGAATCTTAAACAAACTTATTTCTAGAACACATCCGAAGATTCATTGTATTTTTGGATGAAAGCTGAAACAAAGATTCTATATAAAAGCAAAACATCAAACGATAAACTTGATCTTAGAATTCCCTCGAAGACTCATTGTACTTTTGAGGTGTAGGCTGAAATAAATATTCTAGAAACAAAACATGAAACGATAAACTTTATCTCAAAATTCCTTCAAAGACTCATTGTACTTTTGTGGTTGGTGCCTTGGAAGTGGGAGTTGGTGCTCCTTGTAGGTTCGTGCCTACTAAACCAAGTTAGGGAGTTGGTGCTCCTTGTATAGGTTGGTGCCTACAAAACAGATTAAGAGGTTGGTGTTTACAATCATTGTAAACTTATATAAATATAAAGTACATTATTTGTATCGTGGTTTTCTCCTGTAAGGGTTTCCACCTAAAATCTTGGTGTCAACTTGTTCTTATTGTTATATTCTTGCATAGTTGCTATTGTGATTGATAAAGTTTTAAATTGGTAAAATTTGCGTTATACTGATTCATGCCCCCTCTTAGTATAACTGTGTGTTCATCAGGAGCATCAATTACAACAGCTTGGTAACCCACATATATGAATGCCTTGCTTGATACACTTGTTTCTCCACCTCAACTCAGCAGTAGAATGAATACCATAGACTAGCCGCCCAAAATGATGGAGGCATCTATAACACTAGGCGATTTCAGCCTAGACTTCACACGCCTAGGGTAGAAGAGGTACGACTCAGCATAAGAACTGTACGGCCAGGTCTTAGACTCCCACGTGGCCTCCAAATTGGATGCAATCAATAAACAAACCCCAATGTGAACTTCTGATTTACTCAGCCAAACTCATGAAATAGCTCTGAAAATCACTCCTGAAAGCACAATGTGACTTCTAATGTAAAGCCACCTGTAAATGTAACCTTTGGGTGATCTTTCACACCTGTCTGTGGGAAGCACAAATCTGAGAGAATGAATGTTCTCAAAGATCAAATTGAAGCAAAACCCTAGTTTTCTTCTCCAAATGCCAAAGCAACAAAGTAATTTCAAGTGTAGAATGAATAATGAATGCTCAACATGCTTTTTCAAAGCTTTTTATATCACCTCCCAAATGGCACAGTTTCCTATGTGCTTTTTGTCATTAAAATATAATAAATACATTTGCTTTTTGTTGTACCCCAAAATTAAAATTTTTGTTACACTTAGACATTTTGAAGAAATGAATAAAAGTCTTGTTAAATCTGTCAAAGAGGTCAAAATTTGGGTGTGCATGTCTTGCATGAGGGGTAAGAATGAAAAATTTCCAAAATTTGACGATCTGGGTCTGCTCAGAGCAGCCTAATCTACAAAATCCAAATCTCAGTTTTTCATCCCTACTTTTTAGGAAAATTGCTATTTTTAGAAATTTTCTAAAAATAGTAACTTTTTCTGGGTTTCTTTCGAAACCGACACTGGCAAAATTTTCTAAAAATAGAAAATTTCTAAACATAGAAAGTTTGGTTGCCAGGGTCCAAACTGATTTTGATTGGCTCAAAATACTTCCATATTAGACTGGTGCAGTCAAAATCTCAAAATAATCAGTTTTTCCCTATTGGGTCTATTCTGCTTTTTCAAAAGCATTTAGGAGCTCCGAAGTCATCAATGGAGGTCAGTCAGTTGCCAGGCGTTAGATTCAACCTCCGAGCGCTGAATGGAAAATGAGTTGAAGAGCATGCACGGGGAACAAGGAAGAAGGTGAAAACTATAGAAATTTGACACAGTCTGCTTGACATGGGCGCCCCAAGAGGAGATAGGCGCCCATCTTTTTAGGGCATCGAACGATGAAATTAGGGTTTGAACCTCTAGGAAAAGTTGTTCAAAATCCTCCCAGCTCCGCAGCGAGTCCAGCAGTGCAGTCATCAGATCATTTAGTCACCTGGAATTCGAGGTCAAACAGAGGGTTTTCAACCAGAAGATGAAGTGAAAATCATGAAAGTAATGGAAAATTTTCTAAGTCTAGAAGTTTTCAGTGCCCCAGGTGCCCAGGGGCACCTAGTCTTTTGGAAGGGAAAATCCAACAATTAGGGTTTGCAATTGAGCTCAGTCTCTTCAGAATTCAATCAGCTTTGCAACGGTTGTCTTCGTCAGAGCATCTGACATGTCGTTCTTCGGCAAATCCAGATCGAGCTGAAAGTATGGAATAACGGTTCAAATGTGAAGATGAAAATCAGGTAAAATATTCTAAGTCTGAAGCAAATGAGCACCCCTAGAAGAGAAAGGAATTGATGATTTCGAGAGCCCAAACAAATGGTTTTGCCAGTGAAGCCCCCAAGATGACTTCCTTAGAATTGATCAGGCTTTCCAACGAGCTATCCAGCACGTCAAACGGAGTTGGTAGTCGCCAGATTTGGGAGGCGGAATAGAGGGTTTGACAAGAGTTAAATGTCGAAAGTCAAAAGCAGAGAAGAAAATACAGAAAAATTGGCTAACTCTGGTGAAGTTGGGCACCCTAGGTGCCCAGGGGCGCCCAAGCTTTTGGTGCCTCAAATTCAACTTTTTGGCAAAGAGATCCCCAAAAGACCCCTCTCAGAATCTCCTTAGCTTCATAATGAGCCCAACCATCAGTCAATCCGGCGCCTAGAACTCCAGATCTGACAAGATCATCTGAAGAAGATTAAAGGTGAAGAAAATGAAAATAATTGTAAGTCTGGTAAACATGGGCGCCCCTAGTGAAGAAGGGCGCCCAAACTTTTGAGGTCTAAGATGATAGAATTTGCCAACACAACCTCCAAGATCGTCTTGTCTAATTCGGTTAAGCTATCCAACGAAGCAGTTAGCCAGTCAATTTGATCAGTGTAGCTCCCGGAATCAGAATTTCATCAGAAGATCAAAGGGAAATGAAGAACTTGGAAATCATGCAAAAAATGGCTCACTCTGAAAGTTGAGAGCCCCTGGAGGAAATAGGCTCCCATGAATTTGAAGGTCAAAACGAAGTTTTTAGCCAAAAGTGCCTCCGGGGTGATCTTTTTAGAATCAGTCAGGCTACGCGATGAATCATCCAGCTCATTCATTGGGATCAATTTGGAAGCCGGAGATCAGAGTGAAAGTAGGGGCCCGAAATTGTGAAAAGTTGAAAATTTCCAAAAAAAATGACTAATTCATTGGATCAATTTGGAAGCCGGAGAGCAGAGTGAAAGTAGGGGCCCGAAATTGTGAAAAGTTGAAAATTTCCAAAAAACATGACTAACTCTGGGAGAAGTTGGCGCCCCAAGCCAAGAAGAGCGCCCAACTTGTCATGCCTTAGTCAAATTTCTCAAGTTTTAAAATTGCAAGATGAAGTGAATGTCTAAATTCATTGAACAAGCTGAGTTTAGGGTTTGAAGATTAAAGCAAAAGAAAGCAAAGCTATTTCAAGCCCTAAATCTATTTAAGACATCTCTTCCATTCAATCTTCATCATTTTTGCAGGTGGTGTCCAAAGGAGAAGAATAGAACAGCAAATTTGAAGCTATATTTCAAGATTCTCAAGCTCAAGGTTGCTGATTTTCATAAATAATTTTCAGATCAGCAATATAAACCCTTGCTTTTTCTTGCTTTTTCCATCCAGAAGATCAATTTTTCAAGGAGAAGATCAAGGATTTGAATTTTCAGCCTTCTGGGTTTACTCAACTCATTCTTCTGAAGAATTTTTGAGGAAATTCATCAATTTGCAGCAGCTACTTTTTCCTTGCATGTCAGTGAAATCTTTAGGGTTTCCAATTTTTGATCATCTGGGTCCTCTCAAAACAGTCTTCTCAACAAAACCCATATCACAACTTTTTTTAAGAAAATTCCAAATTCTAGGGTTGTTTGCTTTTTTAATCAGCCATCAGTGTTTTTCAAATCTGATTAACTGGGTTCATTCCAAATTGTATTCTAAACAAAACCCAGGTGCCAACTTTTTTGGTGAAAAATTGAAGAAATTAGGGTTTGCTGCTTTTTCAGTCTACACTCAAAATTTTCAAAAACGGATGATTTGGGTCTTCTTGTAACGAAATTCTGAACAAAACCCATGTCTCAGAAAAATCTTGAAAAATTTGTCCGTTTGAAGAAGAAAATCAGCAGGCTAAAATTAGAAAGTGTGCAAAACTTGTCAGAATATAGTCAAGTTTACAGGCAATCTTCAAGGTTTTCAGTATGGAATACACTCCCATCAAATTCAGAGCCAAACAAGTGTTGTATCATGATTATCTGAACTGATGAAGTTGACAAGTACGTTTTCAATACCACCATGGACTGAAAACTTCATCATCTCAGTTGAAGAGTGTGAAAAGGTGTTGGAAAAGAGTTGTACAAAATTCTTCCATTGAAAAATCAAGAGAGGTGTCCGAAGCATAAAAGTTGCAAAAGATATGTTGAAGCAAGATGGTATAATTGTAAAAGGTCATCACTCCAATTGCAGAGCCCCCGAAGTTAGCAAGATTTGATAAAGAAGTTGAAGATATCAAAGATTTTCTAAGATCAATTACACAAGGTGAAGAAATCTCGGAAAAAGCGCGACTTTTCTATTGATGGAATAGATGCCCCTGATCGGGACACAGTTTCCTGCTTTTTAGCGGATGTGATTGAGTTTTAAAGTGGCTTTCATCTAGAAGCTTTCTTTTCACTTTCTCTCTATTCTTGGAACAATTCGTACCCATTCTTTGAAGAAGAAAAAGAAGATAAATTGTAATAGTTGGCAGTCCCTGCTTTTTCTGCTTTCTTAGGTGTTAGATGTTATCTTCTTTCTAGATTTAGAAATAAAGCTTGCTTGTTGAGCAAGCCCTAGATTGTGAAAGCAAGGAGATTTTAGGGTTCCCTACTCCTCGGCTTGCCTATAAATAAGAGCCTTTGCTCATTAGTTTTCTTTAACCATGCTAGTGATAACAAAACACTGAGCCTAAGTGCCTTCTATTTGTTATTCAAGTGTTGTTCAATTGTTTTATGATAGCGAATTGTTGAGTCTCGTTTAGCCAACAAGGAGTTATTGTAATTGCTGTTCCTATTGCGTAAGAACAAGTTTTTCAAGACTCTTTAGCTGCAAGCTCTTGTTCCAGGCATGTTTGTAGTAGATTTTGTTCCAGAAGTTTGAGAAATAAAATCATGAGCCTCCTTTGTAATGTCCCCTTTTCAAGCCTGACATTTTCAGTGACCGTTAGCCTTTCCTTGGGAACCCGGAGGCTAGTCGGAAGTTAAAATTAGGGTTTCCTAATTTTGAGGAGGTCATTGCTCGGAGATGATAGTTTTAATGGCGGATTCCTTCAGGTTTTGAGGGCTTAGCGATGGTATGTTCGTCTCCCATAGTTACAAGACTCGGACTCGCCTCGGACTCGGCAAGCTGATTTTGACTCGGACTCGGACTCGGCGCCAAGACTCGGCAAAGACTCGGCAAAGACTCGGCAAATAGAAAAACCCAAGAAATTCAGAGATTTTTAAGGATTTAAAGCTTGTTTCATGCACCCTTTAGTAAATAAACCTTAAATACACAATAACATCATGAAATAGAAACTACTATGATCCTATACACAAACATCTATCGATCACATAAGTATAAACGCAAATTTTAGCTGAAGGAAATAAGTAATTACTTAATACTTAATAGTTAATAACAATAACAGTAGTAAGAGTTTAAAGTTTAAAGTTAAACAGTTAGAACTTAGATATATAAATGTTGTGAAATGTATACAATACTCATGGAATATGAAATCCATGGCATCAAAAGTTCCAAACATATAATAAAAGTAAAACAAAAGCTATAAGTCTATGGCTCAGAGGAGCCTGCATCACTAAGGCTCTAAACTTTAGTCCTCTTGCGTAGACGTCTAAGAGAGGTCCTAGATGATGTTGCAGCCATCATCTCTGCCTGTGTCTCAGTGTCAGACTCAGAGGCACCCAAACCAGCATCCAAGGTGTCTCCTCGTGCTCTATCCTCCTCCTCTGCCATGGCTATTGCCTCTGCCTCTCGATCTGCCTGGTCGACCCAATCAAGGTCCTCATCGGTAAAAATAGGATCCTCGACCTCAGTGATCCAATCTGACTGTGGATCAACCTCCTCCAACGTGATGGGTGACAAGTCAGTGCCCAATATCTGTCTATGGCGAAGGCGCAGGTTGTAATGAACATAAACAAGATCATTCAACCTCTGCACTGACAACCTATTGCGCTTCTTGGAGTGTATGTGCTCAAACATACTCCAATTGCGCTCACAACCCGAGGCACTGCATGGTTGGCTCAACACTCGAATCGCAATCCTCTGAAGATTTGGTACTTTAGCACCAAATCTCTCCCACCATGCATCTGAGATGAGAAAAAGAAAAAAAATAAATCTCATTGTGAAATGTGAATATTTAATTATAAATTTATAATATGAACATTGAATATAAAAGATTGAAAAGTGGTAATTTTTAAACTACTATTATGCCCTTAATAAATTTTTACCTGGCTGCAATGTCGATCGAGTATCTTTGCATATATCTCTTGCAAAGAGATCTCCTTGTGCAAGTCTGAAAATCTCTATCTCGGCAACAATTTGGGCTCCAACATGAGAATCAGACATCCGCTCAATGACTGTGTAGAGCCCACTCAAAACCTCCTCATCTGCCTTGAATTCTTTGCGAAATTGGAATGCCGGATTGAGAAAATATGCTGCTGCGTGTAGGGGCTTGTGAAGCTGGAGGTGCCATCGTCTATCGATGATCTCCCAAATGGGGCGATACTTACTATCAATTCCCCCATAAATGGATCTAATGGCCTCTTTGGCCCTATCCATGCCCTCGTATATGTAGCCCATTGCGGGCTTTTCCCCATCAGCAACTCGTAATAGAACCACTAAGGGCTCTGTGACCTGCAATTATTATGAAACATTGACATAAGTAAGAGTTAACAAAAAAAAGCAAATAAAATAAAAACAAGAATGAAAATAATAAAATATAATGTAGAATTACTAAACTAATTACTTATTAGTTATTAACTTATTACATTTACCTTGACAATCTCCTTAGTAGGCACCCAAAAGCCCTGCTCATCAAAAATCCAACCTGATGCACTTATCCCTGCATTTGTCTTAGAATATGTTGAGGAAGCCCACTCCTCACTAACAAACATCCGCCTCAAAGCTCCCTTTGACTGCAGTAAGGATTGTAGAGTGATGAAGTTGGTAGCAAAGCGTGTTATCCCAGGGCGAGCCAACTCCTTTTGCCCCGTGTATTGCCTCATAAGGTTGAGGACCCATGTGTGATTATATATGTACTTACAAATATTCCTTGCGGTCTCTACACATGCTTTGATCCAGTCAAGCTTGCCAAGATCCTCCAATATGAGGTCAAGGCAATGAGCGGCACAAGGTGTCCAAAATAATGATGGGTGCCTATCCATCAATAGTCTACCTGCAGCAACATAATTTGCTGCATTATCCGTCACTATTTGCACCACATTCTCCTCCCCTACCTCAGCCAAGACACCCTCCAAAGCCTCACAAAGGAATTCAGCATTTTTGGAGTTGCCGGATGCATCAATAGATTTAATGAACATGGTACCACCTGAAAAAGAAACAAAACAAATGATTCAATTAAATATAAATTTAAAATCTTGATTGTTAATCACTAAAGCAATGCATTTTAGTAAGTAAAATATTTACCCGAGGAAGAAACAAGAAAGTTGAGCAATGTCCTATTTCTTCTATCGGTCCAACCATCAGTCATGATGGTGCAACCCTTCTTCCTCCAAATTTCTCGCTGCTCCTCTATTCTGACTTTCACATCAGCCACTTTTTGGGACAAAATGGGGCCTTTTATCTCTTCATCATTAGGGGCTTTGAACCCCGCCCCACAAACAGTAACTGCATCAATCATATTTTGCCAATATGGAGACCTAACACAAATAAATTAAATTTAGTAATTACTAATTAGTATTGAAAAATGTATAATTTCAATTTGAATTCAACATAGCTCTAAAAATAAAATTCAAGAGATAAAGAATCAACTATCAAGCAACAAGCTATATATTTTAAAACAAAACAAAAGAAGAATTACCTGGCTGCATGAAATGGAATGTCGCAATAAAACCAGAAGTCTCCAATTGCAGCTTTGGCTGCATCATGTTTATCCTTGTTCCAACCCATGCTCTCAAGAGACGGTTGGGAACCCGGAGTAGTGCGTGGCAAAATATATGAATCCAGCCTAGATCCACGAACTCTGGGCCCAATGCTAAGTTTGCTAACGCTACCACTGCCACTGCCACTGCCACTGCCACTACCAACAACTGAAGGTGAAGACCCTAGAGGAATTTTAGGCCTGGAAGAACTCGAATCTACAACTCCACGCAAGGCTGCCATCTCATCTTTTTGCTTCTTTTTTAACTCTTTTTGTTGCTCAAAGGTTTCCAATTGCACTTGCACTTCATGCATTACCTCAATAGGGACCTTTGTGCAAGGATTAGCATCTCGGCAAGGTATACATGCAAGGTGGTATTTCAATCTATTAATGCCACCCCCAAGAAAAAGAGTTTCGCAATGAAAACATTGTATTTCTCCTTTTTTTTGCCCAGGGGTAACAATGGCATGTTTCCAACAAGGATCTCTTTTACCTTGAGACATGGTGAAATTGAATATGATGGAGACAATTTATAGATATATATTATAAACAATGCTGCAATAACACATAAATTTTAAAAAATTAGCATTCAAAGTATAATTTATAATAAAACTAAAAAACCTAGGGTTTGCAAGTTTGCAACTATAAAACTATTTTTTTTTTGCAAGAATGCCTAGGGTTTGTTCAACAAAAAACTTAAAGTCTTAAACACACACACCTAGGGTTTGTATTTATTTGTAACTTGTTCTTTGTTCACTAAAACAAAATAGAAAAAACAAAGAAGAAAAAAAGAATAGAAAATGAAGTTTTGGTTAAAAAAAACAAAAAAACCTTCAAAACTCAAACATACCTCTTCAATCTTCTTTGAAATCAATGGAAATCTCTTTCCAATCCCTTGTAGACTCCTCTAGATGCAGCAAAATCACCTACGAACCTGCACAAATGCGATTCAATAAGCATTTGGTGCTCAATCTCTTTGCTGATTTTCCTTCAATGCAAATGTGTTTTGGCTCTCTTCTCTCTTTTTTCTCTCTTACTAGCTTGAAAATGAAATGAAGTGCCTTTTGGAGGAATAGAGGCAAGTATAAAAACAAAAAGAAAAAAAAAATGAAACTTTAAAATGTGTTTTTTTTAACACACATGCCCACAAAACTGACGGCCGAGTCTTTGGCTCGGGACTCGGCGAGTCTCCCGAGTCTCGCGAGTCTCGAGAGTCCGTACGTAGGTCCCGAGTCGCCCACCTCACCGCCTCGGTCCCGATCTGAGACTCGAAGATCTTGTTCTCTCAAAGATTGAGTACTTTTTGGAATTTACTATTTTTAGTAAATTCTATTTTTGGCAGCTTCCAGTTGAGCTCAGGTTGGTTGACTTCCGGTTTCAGATTTGATCAGTTGACTTCATCAGTTTTGGCTTCAGGGCACTCTCGGAGAAATAAGTTAAGTCATTCAGATTAAAGTCACGTTTTAATTATTATATTTTAACGTTGACCTTGGCCTAGAGTTAATGACTTAATGTTGTGTTTAAAAAGTGGTCATTGAGGGTGGCGCCCTCATTAAAAGAATATTATAATTATTGCAAAGTCAAAGCAGGGATTATGATGGGCGCATTTATCAAAGTTTGATGTTTTAATTAAAATATCATTTATTAAGTCTTGAAGGAGAAAGTACGCCCAATCTTGAAGAGAATGAGTTTGACCTAAAAGCAGATTTTAGGGTTTTGCAAAGTCAATTGAAAAGTTATAAAGAGGAGTCTTGGTGCATCATTTGGATCATCTTGGAAAATACACCGTTATGCTGCCGGATTGATTCTGGATTGCTTCGAGGGATGAAGACCTCCTAGTTTGGGCATCGCTTCATGTTTGCAAGACAACATCTAGTGGTGAATTTCAGTCTATTTGTGAGTGCATCTTAGTTTATTCATTTGTGTTCAGTTTGCATTGTAAAATCTGTTATTGGCATTTTGGTGTTTCAGCCTTTTAGCTTCATTTAATACAGCAGATCTACGTTTTCATTTGTGAGTCAGAAAATACAAAAAAAGGCATTCTGGGTATTGCATATTCAGCATTGTTTAGGGGAGTCGATTATTTGTCTCAAATATCAGATTTTAATGTGGAGTATTTATTTTTAAAAGCCAAGTCGAATTCCTTCAGCTAGGCCGTACTTTTTCAAGCATTGGAATTTGTGCCATTAAATATTAGTTGCATGTTGAGTCTGGGTTAAGCTTCTAAATTGCTCGCCATTGTCATAGTAGTCTTTTGCATCATATCTTAGGCAAGTTGAGTGAGTTATAAATGAGTTAGGAGCATTTGCAACAAGTCACAGGCTGCTGTTTTTAACCAGAAATTACAGACTTGTGGAAAACAGAAAAACAGATTGTTGATTATCAAAGTTGTAATGATTCCCTGTGGTTTCTTGAACTCAGCTAAGAAGAGATTTTATTGTATTGAATGATTCATATATCCAGCTCTAACATCTTGACAGGCGTATGATATTACATTGTAAACTGACCAGTAGTACTGGCAGTCATTCTCCAGCTTGTTGCTTTGAATTTGTATTGATCCATTTCATTGAAGTTTGTAGTAGTTAAATCTCCGCCCTATGGTCGCTACTTTCCCGTCTTGGGTCAGCAAGCACATTCTGGGTGTTGAGTAGTTTCATTATTCAGCATTTCATTTCAAGCATTGCTTTCTGTAATCACTCCGTCATATGGTCGCCCCTCACTCCACTTTGGATTGGGTAGCACATACTTGACGTTGAGTTCCCTTCTGTATCTTGAGTTTACTTCCTTGCACGTTTCGGTTTATCCATCTAACCTTAACGGGTGTACTTGCTTGAATGTTGTAATCTGTTATTTGAAAAAACGAAAAAATTTGGCTCGGTATATTTCATCCTTTGCCTTGGTATAATGTCTCAAATTTCCGTTATTTGTGTTATGCTTTTGTGATCTTAATTTCAGCTTACATTGAAGTGTGTAGATGTTTGTTGGGAAAGAGTTTATTGAAGCACTTTGTCAGAGATTCAACCTTGTTCATTTCTAGTTTCTCTTGCTCCGCGTATTACTCGAGAAGTTAGAAACGTCTTTAGCTTAAGTTAGTCGTAGTTGAAGTTCTTAAAACATAAAATCTCAACTGCGGCGTTTGTGTTTAATAAACCTTGTGCTCTAGCTGATCAAAAAGATAGGCAACTTAGTTTTTAGTTTACTTTCTTTCAACACCGTCAGCAAGAGGTAGCTTCCCCTCCTAATTTGAAGAGCAGTTTTACTGTGCATAGCTGTCCGTTTCAAATACGCATTCTAGAGGTGCGAATTTAAACGCCAACACTTTTGTTGTTACTTTATATTATATTCCATTTGGGTGCTCGAACATTGACTTTTATTATTTGACTTAATATCATTAAATAACCCCTTAATAATAAAGTCAAATAAGTTATTATAATATTCACTTTATAATTAATTATTATTAAAGTATAACTTTAATAATAATTATAATATCACAACTCCCTCAATAATTATCATTTACTGATTCTGTTAGTACCAGGAGGAAGCCCACTGAAGCGTCTGCTCACCCGGGTGCCTTACTATAAATAGTAAGGTTTGCCCCCCAACATCTCATTGACTTACTAAAAATATTAAGTATGCATAAATGTAGCCAAAAACCCATGGAGATGATCACCTCAGAATATGCCAACAAACTAGAGAAGAAAACATTGGCATCTGCCATCTGCCATCTGGAGAACCAATTAACTCCCCCACAAGGTCCTCTAATCACCAATATTAGCCTATGAGGACCTAATGATAGGCTAATTTGTCAAACATTGACTCAGGCTAAAAAGGGGACATTACAACCACTCCTTTTCGAAGGGTTTCTTGTCTTTGTTTTTGTAAGGAAGGAATGGTTTAGAAGGAAATTTACTCTTTGGGGCATAACTCTCCATGTTTCGTGCTCTAATGATAGCATCTTGTAGAGACTTTGGTTTGAGGGCCCTAATCCAATTACGCAGTGGCTTGGATAATCCCTCAATGAAAAGAATGATCAACCTATACTCTGACACATCCATTACCGTGACCGGTAGCCTATGAAACTCTAAGATGTAGGTATCCACTGTCCCAATCTGCTTGAGCTGTGCTAGCTCCATGAAGTGCAAATCCAGGTCCTTGTCAAATCAATCAATAAGCTTCTGTGTGAATTCCAAGTATGAAGTGATGCTGGCATGCCCCAAAGTAACCAACCTGTGGTACCACCACTTGTGGGCCTCTCTTTCCAAATGCAATGTAGGATATTTAATTGCCTCTGTCTCCAACATAGGGTTGAGTTGGAAATATGTATCCAACTTTTGAACCCAAGCCTTGGTAGTGCATTTGTTAGAGCCATCAAAGGAAGGTATAAACAACTTTCCAACCTTTTGGTGGAGATCTTGATTCTGTGGGCCCTTCTTGTGATCCCTTGGTCTATTCTTGTACTTAATGGTGCAAAAATCTTGTAAGGACATAGCTGCATGAAATTCATCACCAAGGGCTTGATACTCCCTCAAATAATCAGTAAACCCTTCACCTTGTCCTTGCTGTCGTTGATTTCCAGCTTGCTGTCCTTCCAAGAATTGAGGTAAGAGAGGTCTAGGGGTCACTCTACTCATTGTTTGAGTGTTACTATGTGCAGGAATGTGAGTGTTGCTCACCTCAACATGATTCCCATTGTTGCCATTGTTACTATTGTTCCCGTTGGTATCTCTAGAGCCATAGTTGTTATTATTGTTATGATTTTCCTGGTTATTAGTAATGAATTGGGTAAGAAGCTGAACCAACTATTGTTGACCTCTTGCAAGGTCATTCAAAATTTGCATAGTGCTACCCTTAGGTGTCCATTCCTATGCTCAATGCTCTCCTCTTCCTCTGTTTCTGAGTGAAATATGTTATCAACACCTCCGTGTCTTCTACTCCTCTATATGTGATAGACTCTCTATCCTCTGGATTCATTAATGGTCATGGAAACTGATGAAAAACCCAATACTACTCAGAAATTTTTGCAATCAAAATGTGCACTCTAAACTCACAGGCTGGTAGGAATTCCAGCTTTGATACCATTGTAAAATCCCCCCCTTGGAATTGAACGTTATTTTTTAATTTTTTCAGTTTGACATATGAGAGCATTTTGTCAAACTACTGTCATGCTAATAGTTTCAGATGTTTTCGGAACACTCACACAATACTCTCAATATAACTGTGCACATGCAATGAAGATTCATATTCTATTCATTTCGATTTGCAGTTCATACACCATATGCAAAGACAATGTTTAAATAGAAACTGAATCTACATAATGCTTAGACATTTACAGTTTGATACGTATTTAAAATATACACATTCATGTGTGGACCTGGAAATGAAGTTCGCATAGGCGTTACTGTCTGCAAACCCACTGTTTGCTCTTCGTAAGGCTCACTACATAGCAATACATTCAACACTTGGATAGAGACAAGCGACCTAATCATAAGTGATGACTTTTCCTTTGATTCTGGGTGCCTCCAATCTGCTACAAACCCACGACTGCTATATTTCTTCCAACGCTGCCCTTATGTGAGCAGCAACCTACTTATGGAGCTGGAAATCTAAGAGACTGCTGGTGTGTTATATGATAGGAATCACGGCTGGCAATAAAAGCTGGCGTCACTATTTCTCAGACCCATGACCTCCTTTCAGACTTGGTGCTGTTGGAAATATTGTCATTGATGTCAAGATGAGAAGGTAGAAGGTTCACGTTGTCATTGATGTCAAGATAGAACGAAGACATTAAGCATGACTGAAGATAACATATTTAAGCAGATTTCTCTAGATCATATGAAGTATTTGTCCATCATGTATATACCATCTTTTTGCTTCATCATAGAGCTTGGTTTCAAGATTATTTTGGGAGCGCTTGTTAGCGTTAGTCACTAGAGGGATACATGTGTTGGAATAAGTCTTCATTGATGTCAAAAGGTCAATAGCATTGAACAAATTTTGTGGCATAGATGGGTGTATCACAACATGGCATTGAGTACGTAATGTTTTACATCATGACATATGCTTGTTTCTTCAAATCTGAGAAGAAGATATAGACAGGTGTTCATGTGACCGACCTAAACTAAATCAAGAGTGTTGCCTTTGAAGATCAAATTAATGCATATTAATGGGCTGACCCACATTGAGGTATTTGCATCACCTTTTGAAAGGATTCAAATACAAATAAATTAATAATTAAAGATTGACTTCAATTCAGTTCAAAGACTTCAAAACACCAAATAAAGGAGTAATAGATGCAACAAACTATGATAAAGGAACAGAAATAATGTAAAACAGAGATAAGATATATCACATACATAAATCGAAGTTTACAAAATGCTAATGCTGTCTGGCCGATTCCCATTCCTAGCGTCTATGTTGGAAGTCGAGGATCATTTAGACACTATATGATACAGATCTTATTTTAAAGTTTGTCTTATTTAAAGATTAAAATAAAAGCTGAAAACGTCTTTAATAAAGAAACAACTTTGTTATTAAGGACGATATATGTATAAAGTAATACAAGCTTCAGAAAACGGTGACCACATAATGACAAAACTAAGGAGTGTGTCTCATATGCGAAGTGGTGTGGTCATTAAAGAAACTTATTCATTAAGCATAAGTCATACGATTAACAAGAAGATAAGATGTGATGAACGCAGCAATCATAAACAAGAGAGATCGATTGTATTCTGAAGTGATAAGAATATTAAAGGAAAGCGCAGAAATTAATGTTTGAAGAAACAGCAACTTAATTAAAAGGATAATAAATCGTTTTGAAAGGATGGTGTCTCTTAAATGAAAGATTGCATTCTTTCATCAAGGTACGAAGATATATATATCTGGAGTTTGTGAGTAGGGGAGTTAGGTATGCAGTGTGGAATAATTGATATATCTTAAAGCACAAGTGCAGTGTGGAGAAAAATGTATATCATCTGAATAGTGTAGAGAAGGTGATTGAATGAAGATTTTCTGAGTTGAGTAAAAAGAATATAATCTGAAGATTGGAAAGTGCTGAGTGCTGTGTGAAAAATCTATATCATAAAAACAAAAGTTGTGTGTGGAGTAAAAAGCGTTAAATAAAGAGATATAAAAGGGTGTAAGAAATATAAAGATATAAAAGTCATTTTGAGAAAGTGTTGAAATAGGAGAAATTAAAAACAAGCATAGAAAATACACCAGCATATGAAGATTTTTAAAGGAGGTTTCATGCAAGATTAAAGAAGACTTTGGAGCATATTGAAGCAGATGCAAATCAGGATCATAAGCAGATTTGAAGGAGACATTTGAGCAGATTTGTGAAGAAAAGTTCATAGAGACTCGAAGAAATTTGTGTGCAGTTTGAAGAAGAATATAAGTGGCAGATTTGCATGTGAGAGAAGAGTGAATTCATCATACGGTGATTTATGTAAATATCATTCAAGAAAGATAAATTCAAAAGGAAGAAGATTGTAAAGTCCATCATCTGTTGAGGAAGCCAACATCTGTTGAGGAAGCCAACATCGAAGGTGGAACACTATTCATTCAAATTATCATCTTTGCTAAGTTGGTGCTTGGCAAGTGGGGTTGAAGCCTCCAGTAGGTTGGTGCCTACGGACAGTAGGGGTTGGTGCTCCTTGTTGTTTAGTGCCTACTAAATCAGTTTTAGGGGTTGATGCTCCTTGTAGGTTGGTGCCTACTAAATCAGGATTAAGGGTTGGTGCCTACTAAACTACAACTTGGCGATTCAAGTAGGTTGGTGCCTACATTCTTTGTAAAAGAATATATAATTCATAAAGTACATTGTTTGTACTGTGGTTTTCTCCTGTAAGGGTTTCCACGTAAAATCTTGGTGTCAACTTGTTCATATTGAGATACTCTTGTATAGTTGATTTGTGTTAGAATTTGAAGATGATAAAGGTTGTTGGTGATAAAAGTTTAGAGTTGTTGAAAAGTTGAAAAGTGTGTATAGATTTACCGATTCACCCCACCCTCCCCTCTCAGTAAATCTCTTGTGCTCTTCAGGTGCAGCTTCCTATAGCTTGGCATTCATTGTTATTCCAGTTCTTGCTGCTAATGCAATATGATTTGGATGATATGAATTAGCTGAGAAGGTGATTCTACCCAACAAAGAAATATCGAACCAAACTAGATGTTCTCAAATATGGATTGAATCCTCCACCCAAGATAGACTAAAAACACTTTTTGATTTATTTCGAAAAGAAAATCTCTTTTTGCCGAAGAAGCATTTTTTTTGCTTTTTTAAAAATAACTTTATGTTTAAGTCTTCTTTTCCCCAAGGCGTCCACTTGAAGGGACATAACATAACTTTACTAGATTAAAACACTAAAGTAAATATTATAACGTTACTTTTATAACTTTAGTGTAATAATTTAAATAATCCAAAGTTCCAAACCATTTTGCGGAAAAGACTGCCAAGGCACCAAAAACTGAAATAGATTAGACCAAGAAGAAGCTGATGTTGACGAATGATGTTGGGTGTCAAAACAAACACTTACCAAAAATAGCAATGTTATCCAAGAATTGTAGAGAGCAACCTAGAAGGCCCAAAACACTACAAAGAGTGTCATCGCAAACTTGAAAGCCAATTGAACTTCACACCACCACTGAATGCCCAAGAAAACCCTAAATTGAGCTCTCCAAAAATGTTGGAACTCTCTCAAACTAACGAGTTAGCCTCCGAAAGACTTGGAAATTGGCTAAATGTGCACGATTTGACAAAGCGCAAAAAGGGGACATTACAAATAATTTATTTTTTCCCTCACAAGACCTTTTTGGAGAAGTAATAATATTTTCATGAGAAATGGCCTCCAAGCCTAGGTGTCCAACTTAAAATATTGCCAAATTTGTGGGTCTCCTTCGGAGACAAATTTCTGAAGTAACGATATATCCATTTCCTGCATAGTTCAGTAATAACTTTCAGTTACATATTCAGTCTATCTTGGGTTGAAGGAATGGAGGTGAACCATATTGCGGAAGAACATCTGGATTGGTTTGATATTTCCTTGCCGAGTCGTGTTATTTCCTGGGCTAAGCCATATCATCCTTATCATATTTCATTTGCAGTTGAGAATGGAATAGCAATGATAGCCAACTTCAAGGAGCCGCACCAAGTGGAAGGGGGTCGTGGGACTCAGAACAGCGACGCCAACCCTCATTGCCAATCGTGACTCCTCTCATACCACACGATGGGCAGTCTAAGGGTATCGTAGCTCATAATAGGGTCGTTGTTCACACAAGGGCCACATTGGAAGGAATAAGGCAGCTGGACAGGCTGTAGTAGATTGGAAGTGCCCATAATCAAAGGAAAGACATCATTTATGCTTAGGCCATTATCTTTATCCAAGCACTGAATTCACTGCTGATTGCAATGAGTCATACGAAGAGCAAACATTGAGTTTGGAGCTATTTAAGCCTGTGTGAACTTCCTTTCCACGTTTGCGTTGTAATGAATATATTTTATATATAAATTAGTCTGTGAGTGTAATGCATTGTGTTGGTTTCAGATTGTATGAGAATGTCATATTTTGTATATGTGTAGCAACAATCGTATTGTATAACATTTGAATATAAATTCCCTTCATTATATGTGCAAATTGTATTATGAATATTATCTTGTGGAAATAAACTCTGAAACTGCATAAAATCAAAGCATGGCAACAGTTTGACAAAATGTCCACATATGTCAAACTAAAAATATCGAAAATTATCGTGCAATTTTAAGTGGGAATTTTACATTTTTTCCTTGACTAGATTTGTTGCCTTTGCTCCTTTTGAGGTGGAGATTGATGAGTATTTCATCTTTAGATACCCCATGTACTATGAGATTGGGGGAAGATATTATTGGCTCTACAAGGACTCAAGCAACAATTTCTCTACTTTCTTTAGATATTTGGACTAGTGGTGTTTGACTCTTTATCTTTGGGAGGCCATCAACCTTCAACATAGATCCTTACATGAGGTCTCTTAGGATTCAGGAGTTTCTATGTAATGTCCTCATTTTTGGTCACTCCAACATTGTAATTAGCTTTAGCTTTCTCAGTGTCAGCATTTTTAGAATGGAATTCAGTTATTGACGTTAAGCTTTGGGGATTTTGTGGAGTCCGTTGATGCTTTCCGGGGGCCATTTCAACATGTCAGGTGCTTTCCAAACACCTTGGAGGAAAATGTTATTTTTTGGGAAATGTCTATTTTTAGTAAGTTGGATCTCTGGTAGACTCCTAAGTATATTGGCGCCTTTAGATTTCACTTGCAAAGTATTTCAGCATCTTCTGTACTTTCAGCTGGTTGTGCGGGAAATAATTGAATAATTAAATAATTAATTGTAAGATGAAAAAAAGACACTTTGCGGAGAAAAAAGGTCTATTTAATTATAAAGTGATTAATTTTTATTTTCCAGAAAATTCTAAGAAGATTATAAAAAGGGGTGAAGGGTTTCATTTGATTCATGCTAGTTATTTGATATTTTTTGAAAACTAGAGTTGTGGAGATTGAATAGGATTGTTCAAGCACAACCTAGGAGGAAAACCCTACGATGAAGATTGGGTTCGGTGGTGAAAGATCCTCCCTAACTGATACTGTGAAATCCATGCAGGGTTTCAGTTTGCATGAGAAGAATTTGCATGTATGATTGATGATTATATAATTTATTAGAGGTTTGCAGGTATATGAGAAATTATTGTTCTTCAATGAGGAGTAAGATTGAACCTTTTTTTGTGGTTTCAAATGATTTATGAGTATTGTATTCAAGGTTGTAGAGTGAAGTGGATTTAAATTTCCTATATTTTATTATCTGCTGAGCAATCCACACAATCGTACCATTCGAAAAGTAGGCAAGGGTGAATTGAGGCATTTTGAGGAGTCTGATAGCCTAGCGTAGCTATCATAAGCTTATTCTATAATAGCCACAACACTTCCAAAAAGTTTTGTACAATGTGTTGGAGGCAATAGAGCATGATATGGCATTTATAGGGGACATTTAGACTAGTTGGACTTTAGCACTGGATTGTTAGCGAATTCCTAGTCATAGCCTAAGTTGGAGGAGTGGCAGCCTTTCCAAGGAGATAAATATATTTTTGGGATTGTTATACAGTTTAAAAGGATGTCATATAGCCTTAGGAAGGAGTGAAGGAGTTTGGATTGGTGAGTCAATAATTGCATCTGTCAGAACTTAGTTGCAGGGTTGAGTTTAGACACCATGAATGAAGGTTGTCTGTTGAAATGAATATTATCTTTGGTTGGCGATGGATATACATTTTGTTGGGAGTTGCTATTGAGAGCAGATTGCAGATTGTGGAGATTTTATTGTTGGTCAAGCCCCCTTCCATTGAGGCGACAGCATAATATGGAGTATTGTGGTTTTATAAAGACTCCTGCTAGTTGAAACAACCAATAAGGCTGACATGAGGGTGAGCATATTGCAGAAAAAGGGACGTATAGCAGATCGGGGAGTTTGAAATTGGTAGCTACCATTCAGGAGGTGACATGAACTATGTAGCAGATGTTCATTGGTTTTTGAGGGATTTAAAGGTGATGCAAATGACTCCTACAACTAGCACTATCGCTTGATGACTTTAGATGGGTTGAAGATGGTCATTAGAGCTTGGGAAAGAGCCAACATTTGCATTAGCAGTCAAAAAGTGTATTTATTTGTGTAAACTGTGTATAACAACAGACTCTATATTCCTTCTCCATTTTGCATAATGAATGTTTAAGCAAATGATTGTAATAACATTTCCAATGGAATATGAATTTGAATGAAAATGGTCAATGAGATTGTGTTAGAGAACCTCATTAAAATCATTATAGCAATTTCAGTCAGAAATTTCTCTTAATAAATGCATCAAACTTTTTGACAAAATTACAATACTTTGAAGTGTCAATTTTTTTTTGCAGATTTTGGTATATAAATTGGCAAGGGTTCGTACACCCTAGGTTGATCACCTCCTAGCACATCCAAGAGCCTGGTAGGTCTAAACAACCTTTGGATGATACCTTTCTTATAAACATTGCTACACTTGTGAGACGATGTCTTTTACAACTTCTACCTCAACATTTTTCCTCTTAGCATCTTGTTCCTATTTCTTCTTGATGGTGTGATTTAACTTCTTCTCACCAGCATAGATCTACTCCTCTTTGACCACCCCCAATCCATAGGGACAAATGCATATTATGAGCTTTTTCTCTGATATAGGGGTTACTTTTTCCTTGATGCTAGATGTGATCCTAGGGGGAGTATCTTGCTTAACTCTCTTATCTCTTGACACTGCCCTATAAACCTTATCAAATCTTGTGTCGGTCCCTTCATAGTGATCGATGATGGTACTAGTGATTACACTATTTGAAGTTCAGCTAGTGATACTTGATCTCTTGTTTTCCACAGTGTTTTGCTTTTTGCGGTTCTTGTTTTCCCATCTTGGTTATATATATTAGTTTCTTGACCACTTGTGTTGGTGGTCCCTTTTTGTTTTTGTATTTCTTTGCCTTTTTTCATTCCTTTTGTGGGGTATTTCTAGGTTTTCTCCTTTAGAGTAGATGATTTCTTGTATTTTTTTAATTGAAGAAGAATCTGCTATGCTTCAAAACTATGTTCTTTTCTTGATTCGAGGAAACCTCCGTGTTTGATCAATTCATCAAGGGCAAAGGTTGCTGATCCACTTTCTTCTTTTTGAATTGTGGTGATAAAATATTAGCTTTTTCATCCAAAACCCCTTCAACATTCTCCAAAAGATTGTTAGCAAATTGACGAACCATCAAACGATTGGAATCACTCCTTACCTTGAACTCATTTGTACTATTAGCCCAATAATCTTCAATCTTTGGAACTTGCATATATTTAATTTCTGGCCTTGCTTGCACCATATCCTTCATGTCATATGCGCATTTAAGTTGAAGAGTTTAAATTTGAATCTTTCCATTTCTTCATTGGTGATCTTGGAACCCGCTATTGTATTACACTTGTATTTTCCCAACTGAAGTGGGAAACCTACCTTAGGTTTATGTCTTCCACTAAAAAAAAAATGCACCTTGGAAATGTAAGAGCTGAAGATATCAGCTCAACACCCAAGATCACTTGCAAAAACAATGAAAACCTTCTACAAGAGAGTATGCAAGTAAATGAGCTTGCTTGATATTAAGACCTATCAAATGATGAGGTATGAAGTATGTTACAAATGTCTACAAAGACCTTCCTTATATAGGCAAGGTTGAAATGTAGTAATGAACACGATGTTGACAAATGTCATAATCCTATGACATGAGACAACCAACAAAGTCATAATCCTATGACATGAGATTACCAACAAACTAACTACCTAGGAATCATGCAAAATAGCTAGATAAGATAAGTTCTAGAAAAGCCAACTAAGACTTCTAGAAAGAATCTTTTATCCTATCACCTAGAAAATGATACCTAGGAATAAATGAATTCCTAAGTAAACTTATGTGAGTGTAATTAATTATTTAATTACACCAATAGGAAATTCAACAAAGATATTCCATGAATGTTACTTCATCACTTGGATATCTTGGCAATATGTAAGGGTATGATGTAAATCCATACACCCAATTACAAGCAAAAGTGGGGAATTGAATGTATCAATCAGCCCAATCTGATTTTAATAGCTTTAGCTGTTTCAAAAATCCTAATATGCATTTGATTTTGCATCCCCTGTATAGAATGCATGAGGAAAGCATTATTCTCTCTCTTGTAGTGCTTGAGGGATTTTTTTATATTCCAATTGTTTAAAATCTCTATACACATGAGTGTGTGGATTTGACCCTATAATGTTTAATTTTATAAAAGTGTAACAATAAGCCATCAAGTATACAAGATAGTATGTCATTCAAAATTGATCAGTTTGCTTGAATTTTATCAATTTTGTTTGTGCAAATAATGACTAATCAAATCAAATTAACGAAAATGCTCACTCCCATTACATATAGTGCTCATTATGTAAAATATCCATAGCTTGAAACTACGTTCTTCTTCCTGACCTTTGTTTTGATTGGAAAGAGTGAGCATGATAAAAAGTTCGTATTTCAATTCTCTTCAACTCAAATTTTTAGGTAAAATGGACATTTTCTCTTTCAATTAATGCTTGCCTATTTACTTTTGAGAATCCACTAGATGGTTCATGCAAGCCTTCTTGCATTTTTCCAAATCCACCTCAAGCAATTCTTCATATGAAAGCATAGGAAAAGTCAACTCAATCTCATATGATGTAATGTCTACTTCTCTGTAACCACTTTGGAGGATCATTTAGCTTTTATTATTCTCGAAGGCTAAAGGTGAAGTAAGGGAATAATATTAAATTAATTATTTATAAAGTTGTCTCAATAAATTAAAATCATAAAGGTAACTTTATTTTTAATTAATTTAATTAAAGTGACTAAAATAAAATAATAAATTATAAAGTCACTTAAATAATATTTTAAAAGTGACTTAAGTGAAAATAAAATATTATAATGTCACTTTTGGAAATATTATAATATTCTAGAGTTTCTTGGAGGATCTTTCGAGAAGATCAAAAAGTTCTTTATAAGGAGCTGATAGCTAGCCATTTGGACACACATTTGGATTTCATTGCTCATTGCAGTTTGGGAGAGCTTGAAAGCTTTTCAGGTCCGAGGGTTTGAAGACTCTAGGGCACCAGTTTCGGTTGTGAAACCATCAACCCTAACTGGAGGTTGTGGAGGAGATCAATTTAGATTTCCTACAGGAGCTTACTTGGCAAATTTAATGGTTTTTGTAGAGACCAAATTTGAGAGCATAGTTCACCTTTTTGATGGAGGTTCATATTGAGCAAGAGGATACAGCGATTTATTTCTTTTGGAGCTGATTATAGACTTGGAGAAAGTCGTGGGTTTCATAATCATTAGGCGCTGGTCTTCTTTTCATGTTGCAGTCAAAACTCAAGGGTTCTATCAGCATATTGCACTCAGATCGTGGCATTGCCATTGCTCATACTTGAAGGATGAATTCATTGCAGTAGCTGCGCCTAATTTCTAGTGACTTCCTGTGGTTTTGGTAGCTGATTCTTGGCATCAATCGAAGGTCATTTCTCTGTTTGGCGTCTTTTTCCAGGTTGGATTGATTCTCAGTTTTGTCATTGGTGTCATTTTGTGTGTTTTGTAATGGCGCTCAAATACCTTCTGGGTCTGCACTTATGAATAAGTCTATTGCTGTCATTGAATCGATTTGTAGCAGCTGAGTCAAGCATTCTGATATATAATAATATTTTTTACATTGCTGTTATAGCTCTCATGTCTTTGTAATCGCCCATATGCTGTATAGAAAATAAATGACTGTCTTGAGAGGCATTAACAGGTTCAGGTCTGTATCACAGAGTCGATTGTAATAGTTCGAGTCTCATACATCCACTCTACAATCAATCATATAGCAAAGTGTTGGGGCTGCATGCCAACTGTTCGATGAAATGCAAATATACAGTTCTTGTTCATTGCAAATGGTTTGAGGTTGCATTTTTCATTTCAGTCAATCACATTCATCATTAGCTAGTAATTGAGATTAGAAGTTGTCATTTTATTCATGCATGTTCTTTGTCAACATATGAGATGTCATGGTATCTACAAAGCATTAAGAAAAATCAGAAATAGGATCATATATAATCTTAAAGGAGTTTGCATGCAAAGTGTTTGACGAAATGTCAAGCAAAGAAAAATTGAAATTTTAGAGCAAATTGAACAAGGGATTTTACATATGATTTGAGGTTGCAGAGGATTCATCCATCCATGAATCTAATTCCTCTCTTTTCAAGATCATAATGCTTTACGCTAGCTAGAATGAATTGTAGATTTTGTACAACAATTGAGAATGACCCAGCTTGAATGAGGCCACTATCCATCAACCTTTTGGCCACTTTACTTCCTTATTTTCTTTTCTTTTCAAGATTGTATCCCTTCGAGCAAACATGACACATGTCAGTTTCCCAAACCTTGGGATATTCATGGACTAGGACTGAAGATACTTCCGAAAAAAGAGAAGAATACTGCATCTTGTAAGTATACATGTTCTGACTTGATTCCTTATTAAATGCTCCACACTGCTATTATGAGGGAAATTGATTTCTTTTGATTTTGACTTGAATTTGTAGATGTTAGGGAGAAAAATAGAATAATTAGAAGAAATACAGTTGCTGTTATGATTGTCTTCAGAATTAACCTCCTACAAGAGCTGTTGCTACTGTCCTAAGCTTTAAAAAACAAAGATTTATGATATTAACTCTCCTGTTCCTGCTGCTGCACATACTGTTGGTGTAGAAATATAGAATTCTGGTGTTATTTTATGTTGCTATAAACTGAAATTCTGCTTGCTGCTGTTGTGTAGAGGAATGCAAGTCAAAAAGGCGTCTCAATAAATAAATCACCTTTCCAAAATCAGGCACTGCTCTTCGCACAATAGCGATTACTACTTTTTTCTAAAATTGGCACTGCTTTTTGTATTTATAGCTACTCTTTCGTGTGTTTCATATCAATCTCCATTTAATTTTTAAATAACTTTAGAGGCTATTTTATAAAAAGGGACAACTTGTGAAAGGAGACACCTCTTCTAAAAATGGGGTACCAAACTTAAGTTTTGATTTATGTCTGTTAAATCTGAGTGATAGGGTAGTGGGGTAACTCTTCCTTGTTGGGTTATTGTGGTCTATGCAAGAGTTGGATGCAACAAGTGGCCAACTTTCACACAGCAATCTTATTCTATTCGCTATAGTCTATACACATACTCTAAGATATGTCCTTTTATACCATGAATATTAAAAGCACACATGGTGAATGATTGCTTGCTATAACATATAAGCTGGTATTTGGTAGGCTGGAATCAAGTAGCAAGTAAATCTGACACCTCTTGACAACTTTATTTGAAATCAAATTAGATTCTAATCCAAATTCAATAGGCTCATTTGCTTCTATCTTTGTGGTTTAGAAAAATTTACTCATCTCACTGCTTTATTGGTTCCTTACTGGCTACAATGGTAGTGCAACACAATTTCTCATATATCTCCGAACTGCCCAAAACCTCTTTCCTATTTTCCTTCAACCAGGGATGCCATTGACTTATTGGAATATTTGCTGTGACTTTTAGGATGCAACTTGGAATGCAATTTTTAAATTTTGTTTCGATATGCCTGTCCTTCGCACAATCAATACAATGATCTTTTTTTATCTTTGCAAATAAATATAGTGGTAGCATATTTCTTACTTTTCCACTCACATTTTGCATAGGATATGGATGGATGGTTTTGCTCTTTTCATGGCTGAATTGATGATGGATTTTGCTTGGGCGATGTCCATCTTCTTGGCTTGTCTTCTTCTCCTTCTCAATGCAGTATTCTTGCACAGATTCTTCATCATGATCCTGTGGCTTGCTATATATGATTGTATCATAATATGGGAATGGACCAACTATTTACTTAGTCAATATGTCCTCTTCTACCAAGTCCAATCCTATTAACATAGTCTGTCTATTAATTTCTGTAGTATAACACTACTTACTTTGATCATAACCTTGTCTAAAATAGTCCCTTAAATATTTTGAACCATCTTATACTCGATTGGAAAAACTTGCTCTTTTAAGAATGTTTTTCAGTTCATCCCAATTAGCAACTATTGGCCTATTTTTATTTTTCAAAGAAACTAAGCAACCTTCCTACCAAATTAGAGCATCACTGTATATTTTGAAATATGTGAAAGAATTTTTTGTACCCCATCAACTTCATGGACATTAAAGTAAACTTCCATTCGCTCCAACCATCTATCTACAGTTTCAGCATATACTTTCCCCCCAAAAGGCTTAATTACAACTTTTATTTGAAGTTTGAAAGGGTGATGGTCAAGTTCCTTTATAGGCTTTGCCTTTGTCTTTTTGGGTTTATTTTCTTAATCCAAGAACTCCTCTTTGTCTTAATCTTCTTCATCGGACTGTTCTTCCAGTCCAAAATTTTCAACAAGAAAACATAACATTGTATCCTTGGATGTTTGTTTCTCATCTCTAAGGTCTTGTTTCTTCATGATGTAGGCCATAACTGTTTCCAAGAATGAGAGTCTGTTTCCAATGGAACAATGAGAGGTTTCACTTTAACCTTTTCTAGCCATCTTTCCCAA
The DNA here is from genome assembly GCA_007258455.2 of Sequoia sempervirens. NCBI lineage: Eukaryota > Viridiplantae > Streptophyta > Pinopsida > Cupressales > Cupressaceae > Sequoia > Sequoia sempervirens. Next base: position 29,395 of record VDFB02074458.1, read on the forward strand.
TTCTAGTTTCGACTTTCTTGTGGAAATAATCTCTATTTAAGGTACAATTCTTTCTTCTTGAACCTTGTTGCTATTATACAATCAATACAACCATTTCCACAATACCCAAAGATGAAACTGCTTTAATACCTATATGACATGTAATTTTTTAAGTTCCCACTTTCTATAAATTTTATATGCACTGAAAACTGTTCCTACCTGAATTAAATTATTTGACTTGAAATGACAGTTCTACACTGCTAAATATAAGCTATGCTAGGGTTTATGAGAATTTGTTGTTTTGAAATGAAACATAAAGAAAATAACAGAATTCAATGCAAAAGCACTTTAGACGCAAGGAGTTTTACCCTGGAAAGCAATGTATCACTACCCCTCCCTTCAATTTGGGGAATTAGAAAGAGCATTGTTGGAGTTTTCTTAGAATGATTCATTACTGCTACACTTCTCCCAATTTTCTGTACCTCACAAGCTTCCTCACATCATCTACTACTTACTACAATTATACTTCATGATTGGGCTTCACCTCTTAATTAAAGCAAGTGTTTTTGACGTTCTTGCATGCAATAAAGGATCCCCAACCATTGGAACATGTAAGAGAAATAGTTTCTTGGTAATTACTGAACTTGTCCCTTTTGGGTGGAATCATAAATTTGCAGGATGGGATTGCCATTGACACAAGTGCAACCTCCAGTGATACTAGTGTGACCACCTCTACCTTTAGTAACTGCCATTAGCTGCTTAAATGCTATTGACACAATGTAAACTGCCATTGAAAGAAGCATAATGGCAGTTTTGCAAAGTCAAGACCATCACTACTGTACCTTGTTCTGTCCCAAATTCAGTAATGTTCTTAGTTTGTCTTAATGTTTGTCATCCGGTCCTCTTAAAAGATCAAGTATGGTTTAATCACTTATATAATGCTTCATTGTTATATACCCAAAATATTGATTGAAGAAGAGATGTTTCATGAAATCAATATCCTTTGCAAAATAACTACAAATACATTTACTGTTTTGTATAACTCTGTTTTATCTTGATTTATTAGGTACATTGAAGCTAGCAAAACACGTTTTCTTAGAAAGGAAGACACTTCAACAATTTTATGTGCACAAGCAGTGCTATTATATGTTTTTGAGAATGTTTTGAAGCTACTCCACCCATTCATGCCTTATGTTACAGAAGAACTTTGGCAGGTAAGTCATTTCAACAAAGATTTATATTTATGGTCAAACACAATATACACCATATGTGCTATATTACATGATTCATTTTCATTCTTTCCTTTCATATGAACACAAGCCAAGCTAAGCGCAATAAAAATTCACTTAAATATGCAGATCTGCGATATAGGGACTAGGGTAATGGTATAGCGTATGTAATATACAAATAAATTATTAATTTATTTAAAACAAAGACACTCATTGGTTTGTTTCTTAATTTTTACTATTCAATGTGTGCTTTCCATTTCTGTGGGTTTTGCACTTTTTGTATATCCATGTTAATTATTTCTGTTCAAAATCAATGCTCGTCTTCATAATTTTTATTTTAAATTTGATCAACAAATTTGATTTGAAATCTGTATGGACAAATGAAAAAAATACCACATATTGGATTGTAAATATAAGAGAACAGTAATGATAAATCCTAAGAATAAAGGTCTAAATGAATTTGCATTGTCAATTTTCACTTTTCAACAAATGAATTAAATCATAAAAAGGCTATGTTTTTCCAGGCATACCCATCCCGAGGATGTTTCATGGATGTGGGGATGGCTTGGGGATGTCCCTAGCTGTCCCCAATTTTTACTTTTTTCCCTATCCATTTCTGATATTGGGGGATGAATAGGGGATGATCGGCTGCCCTATGGCTGTGCACTTAATTTAAAAAAAAGGGGTCCTAAATTAAAAAAATGATTGTATAGTTCTTATTTTTTGTGGCCCCCACACCACACATAGCCCTAAATCAACAAAAATAAGCCTCCCCATCTCATTTTAACTCATTTTTACATGCCAAAAAAATCATTTTGAGCAGGGTTTGAAGGTGTAGTTAGAAAACATAGCATTAGTGAATAGTGAATTAGCAAGAGAAGTGGAAGAGGTAAGTGATTCTTCCATTTTGTTTTCTATTGTTTTTCAAAGTTTAAAGAAAAAAATGTATTGGTTTTATTTTTGTTTTTCTAGTTTGTACTTGCATTATTGTTTCATAAAACAACATGATCAATAGCAATGAGAGTAGCGAACATAAGATGGAAAAAAAAATTCAAAATGTGAGTTTCAAGCTTAGTTGGAGGTTCATCAAGATGTGAGAGTGTTGTGGGTGAAGGGGAACAACCGCAAAATCCATTTGAGTGCTCTTCCAACATTTTAAAACTTTATGCAAGGGGCCCTTGTAATTCCAAAAAATCTCTTCTCCAAGCCCTAGAAAAAGATAGAAAGAAAAATTTAGGGGTAGTAGAGTGTGGTTGTCACATTTGCAAAATAGATTTTAGAGGAGCTACACTAGAGTATGTTCTCATCTCTTGGAAAGTAGAGTGTGGCTTGCCTTTGTTAATTCATGGTTCAACATTCAACAATCTAGAGGCAAAGATAGATAGAGTTACATTAACTCAAACTTGTTGTACCCCAAATTAAAATTTTTGCTACACTTAGGCATTTTGAAGAAATGAGTAAAAGTCTTGCCAAAACAGTGAGGTGTCAATCTCAATTCTCGATTTTCATCCCTACTTTTGGAAAACTTTAGCATATTTTTAGAAACTTTCCAAAAATAGTAGCATTTAGTTTCTTTCAAAGCGGATCTGATAGGTACACTGCAAAATAGGAAGTTTTCTTTGTTAGGGTTCAAAGGCGATTTTGATTGGCTTCGTACTTTCTGTATTAGAATTTTGCGTGGTCGAGAATCCTGCTTGATGATTTTGCCTAGTGTATTTTGCTTTTCAATTTAGAAAGCATTTAGAAACTCCAAAGTCATCAATGGAAGCTAGTTGTTACTGAGCTTGATTCAACTATTAAAAGCGAACACTTTAGAACAGATATTCAGTGAACATGCAGAAGAAAGGCAGAAGAGTTGAAGTGCAAAATTTGTCTTCTTACCACGATACATAGAAACCCAGAGATATATTCTTTTTAGGAAGCATCAGAGATGGGTGGAATGGGGATTTTGTGTTTTCTATAGGCAAAGTTGTTGATTCTTCCATTGATGGTCTGACAGTCATCATGTGAATTAACCAGTCACAGAATTCAAGATCAAACAGGGAGGTTTCAACTAGAAGACAAAAGGCAAACCATGAAAATCATTGAAAATTTTCTAAGTCTGGGAACTTTGGGTGCCCTAGGTGCCCAAGGGCGCCCAGCTTTTTCAAAGGTCAAACTCAACAATTAGGGTTTGTAGATGGGCTCAATCTCTTCAGGTTTCAGTCAGCTTCGCAATGGATGTCTTCGTTAGATCAACAAACTTGGCAATCACTGGCAAATCTAGATTGAACAGAAGACACAGAATGAAGGATCAACTTTGAAGGTTGAAAGTAAGGTGAAAATGGCTAAGTATGGAGAAGTTGGGCACCCTAGGAGCAGATAGGCGCCCTTGATTTTCAGGGCATAGATGGATGAATTTGCCAATGGAGTCTCCAGTATGACTTCCTCAGATTCGATCAAGCTTTCCAACGAGATCATTGGCACGTCGATTGGAGTTGACAGTCATCAGATGTCGAAGGTGGAACAGAGGGAAAAACACAAGCAAAATCACATAAGTCAAAAGCAAAGGCTAAAAACTCAGAAAATATTCTAACTTTGGTGAAGTTGGGCGCCCCAGCAAGCTAGGGGCGCCCAAGCTTTTGAGCTTTCAGATGCAACTTTCAGGAGATAACACTCCTAGAAGACCCCTCTTAGAATTTTCTCAGTTCCGCAACGAGTCCAGCCGTCAGTCCATCTGAGCCCTGGATCATCAGAAGAGGCAAGATCATCTGGAAGAGTGGAGATAAGCTTAAAACCTAAAAAACGTGAAAAAATGGTTGTCTGGTTGAGATGGGCGCCCCAGGAGAGAATAGGCGCCCAAGATTTTGAAGCCTGAAATGATGGATTTTGCAGTTGCAACCTCCAAGATTACCTCGTCAGATTCAACCAAGCTATCCAACAGAGCAGTCAACCAGCCGATCTGATCAGTTTAGCTCCCAGCATCGGAATTCTTCAGAAGATCAAAAGGAAACATGGGGAAAATGAAGAACGGAAAAATGGCTAACTCTGAGAAGGTTGGGCGCCCTAGAAGAAGAAGGGCGCCCATGATTTTGAAGCATCAAACGAAGTTTTTTAGTCAAAGGTGCCTCCAGAATGATCTCGTTAGATTTGATCAAGCTCCGCAATGATCATTCAGCTCTCCCGTCAGATCAATCTGGAAACCAGAAATCAAATTCAAAACTAGGGTTTCAAAGTTGAGAAAAAATTTGAAAACTTGAAAAAATGACTAAGTCTGGAGAAAGTTGGCGCCTCTAGCCTAAAAGGGCGCCCAAAATACCATGCCTTAGCCAATTTTTCAAAAATTCAAAACTAGAAGATGAAGATAAAATGTCCATATTCAATGTACAGGCAGATTTTAGGGTTTGCATGGATTAAAGCAAAAGAAAGCAGGGTTTTCTCAAGCCTAAGGCTTATTTAAGAGGCTTTTGTCATTCAATTTTCATCATTCTTTGGAGGTGGCATCCCAGTTGAAGAGGAGCAACAACTTTGAAGATTTTCTTTCATGATTCAAGACTTCAACTTGCTGATTTTCCAAAAGTTCTTCATCAATTTTCAGACCAGCAACATAAGACCTACATTTTTCATGTTTTTTTTTATCCAGAACATCAAATTTTTGAAGAAAGTCAAGATTTTCAATTTTCAACAATCTGGGTCTTCTTAGCTCATCATTCTGAAGAATTTTCTCAAGTTGCAGCAGCTGCTTTTTCCTTGCATGTCAAAGAAATCATCAAAATTTCAACTTTTGATCATCTGGGTCCTCTTATAACATTCTTCTGAAGAAAACCCATATCACAACTTTTTTTAAGAGAATTTCAGATTCTAGGGTTTTGCTGCTTTTTCAATCAGCCCTCAGTATTTTTCAAATCTGATCAACTGGGTTCATTTCAAATGTGTTTCTGAACAAAACCTAGATGCCAACTTTTTTTTGTGAAAAATTGAAGAAATTAGGGTTTGCTGCTTTTTCAGTCTACACTCAAAATTTTCAATAATGGACAATCTGGGTCTTCTTGTAACGAAATTCTGAACAAAACCCATATCTTAGAAAAATTTCAAAAAATTTGTCCGTTTGAAGAAGAAAAATCAGCAGGCTAAAAGTAGAAAGTTGCTAAAAACTTGTCTGAACATAGGTGAGTTTACAGTCATTTTTCAAGGTTTTCAAAATGGAATATACTCCCAATGATTTCAAGACCAAGTCAGCACTATACCACGACTTCATCAAAACATCTAAGACTGACTTGCATCACATCAAGCCAGTGTTCGACTTACGTGCCTTGGAGAACGCAGGTAACACTGCAATCAGAAACCTAGGGCACTCTGGACTTCTCGCAGCAACATCCATTCCTATTTCAGTGCAGAGTTTGGAGTTTGTAATTGCTTGCATCAAGCATTACAATCCGGCAACTCGAGAGATTCAGTCAGTAGATTGAAGATTGATTTGCAGCCTAAAGCCAAATGTGATTGAAAAATGCTTCTCAATTCCGCCTTGGCCTGAGAGTGTGACTATTTCTGAAGGAGAATGTGAA
>VDFB02074459.1:0-42597 GCA_007258455.2 Sequoia sempervirens
TTATTCCTTTGACATTAATGACAATCAATTTAACAATCCCATTCATATATCCTTTGACATCAATGACAAGAATTTCTAGGACAAATTCATCTTCACACCTTTTGACATCAATGACAAACATTCCAACAGTGTATATAGGCCCATGCCAACCTCCTTGCTAATAATCTTTTTTATTCACGTTTCAGCTTATATATAAAGTTGTTTGCCTATGGGCTCTTCCATATCTCTTGTCTCTCTTGCGTATGCTTATTTTCTGTTTTGATTCAAGTGTATGTCATTTCGATCTCAAAGCAATCTTCAATTTCTACACAAACAATGTCAACCACTTCCCCTTCAACTAAACAGCACAGGAAACTAGTATACTACTTTCCCTCAAAGCAATCTTCAATTTCTACACAAACAATCTCAACCACTTCCTCTTCAACTAAACACTGCAGGAAACTAGAACACTACTTTCCCTCAACAAATATTAATGAAGTCAACCATCCCTTCAGAATCATAAGAAATCTTCCAATTGGTTTATCATTTCTTCCACTGAAGCAAAATATGCAGCTAGAAGTAAAACCTATGATGACCAAATTACACTTTCTTAAAATCTTGGAAGCAATCCACTGAAATGTCCTCCCATCCAATACCATTCATATAGCGCATTGCTGTTTCTCTAAATATATAATTGTCGCTTACATTGTCATCAGAATTATATCTTACACATCTTGGTCTTCTTGCAATATTGATGACTGATCAAACCCCCAAATACAATGACCAGTTTCTAAACACTCTAAACTATGGTTTTGTGGAATCCTTGTGCAGACTCTCAGTATTACTGAATTGAATGAACTTAATCTGAAAAAAGATGCATATCGTCTTAACAATTGGTAGAATGAAATACAGATCTTCCCTTAATATTAAACTAAATAAATTCAGAGAGTAAAATTGACCCAGAAGCAAACTATAATTCCATGCATTACAAACAACAAAAGGCGTAAAAACTTAAGAGAGCATAAATAATCAAATATTTACTTATTTGTAATTTGTTTCTCCATTTGAGGGAATGAATACAGTATAATGTACACAAATGTTCAAGGTAGGAATGAGATGTTAGATGAATATGTACACCTTTCCCGTTCCAGGTGGACCAAATAATAGAATTCCTTTCCATGGTGATAGAAGGCCAGTAAAATACCTGTATAGTCATACATAAAACATAAAATCAACTTGTTGCTGAAGTTTAGGCCCAATTTGTTGATCAAATTCATCCAAAGGTTTTGCTATTCTAGTAGAGAATGCATCATCTCAAAAATATGAATATACATTAGGTTCCACTTAATAAATTCATGAGCATTCAAAACAATCAATATAAGTCCTCTTCTTCCATGTGCTTAATGAGAGCAAGTAATAGAAAGCGGAGATTTTTGCATAATACTTCAAATGCTTTAGACAAAGGGAGAAAGTAGGCAAAATTTCATAGTAGTTTTAACTGCAAGCATGCATTCCGAAAAGAATTCATAAATCTTGCTTTGGGACAGATATTATTCAAAAAGAAGATGATGACAATTGGACAAGAAAATTGAAACAACAATTAAAATGAACACATAAGGCCATATTAGCATTAAAATCTTACTGAAATATAATAGTGGGCCATGCAATCAGTTTGGCTTGTCTTTTTACATCAGTCTACTTTGATGGTGATAAATATTTATTGCTTTTAGCAGTGGTTACAGAAGATAGTAAATGTATTAGTTAACTGGGATTCCAGTTACGAAGTAAAGAGGTTATATTCAGAAGCCCTCTTGTAAAGATACTGATATGCCTTTGGATGTATTATAGACATTACATTTATCATGATCACAATGACCTCCTTGTGTGACCAAGTACAGAAACAATTCTTTAAAATTCTACAAAGATGATAGATCCATACTTAGGATACTTAATAGGCATGACAACTGCTTCTTTAAGAAGTCGTTTAGCATTCTCTAAGCCCTTTATGCTGTCCCACTGAACATCAGGATTACCTCGAAGAATATCCCTGTTAAAAAAGTACAAAAGTTCCAAGAGATGCCCTTGAAGTGTTAATTGTCAACTTTCATAGACGGAGGAAACTATCATAGTAGAAGATATCAATGCCTTTTAATGCTTTGTGAGAAGGAATTAGCTAGCTATGACAATACTGATCTTCACAATAAGATTAATTCAAAGGATCTAAAATTACCGGCTGATACTTTCTGCTAATGTACGCATTTCAACAGATTCAAATGCTGGCAGCAATCCTTTCTGCCTGAAACAAGTAATACTTTGCAATATTAATAAGCAAACTAATCCAGCTCAATATAAACATCAAATGATTCCAGAATTGATAGCTTTTGCTGATCCTTAAAATCAGAAATAAGTGACCAATAAAAGACAAGTAATTTAAGTTAGCCCAAAAGATTTTGTAAGTGTATCAACAGTTAAAAAGGAGCCCTGAGGAATCCTAAGAACAAATGCACTGTATATGAGTCAAGTCACAATCGCAAGAGCTACAGGTATTATGAAAAATAATCATAAAAGTCAGGAAGATGCCTATGACTTGTGATAATGATACTCGCTATCAATGAAGATTCCTTTATACAAACACATCATTTCATAGACCAAATGTCTTATCCAACAGCTTCTGAAAAGAGTTCACTGGAAAGGTTCAGTTTTTGCTTGCTAAAAAGTATATAGATATTATCTAAAGTTAAAATCATTTGCCTCTATTATGCGTCTCTTTCTAGTAGTCAAGTGGTTCCTAAACTTCCTACAGGGTTAATATAGATCAGTCAACATATCTACCAGATTATCATGATATTTTCCTCTTCTAGGAACCTCATGACAGAATTCCAACCCACAACTACAGGGTTGATCTCTCAATCAATCAACCCACTTAAGAATATTGTCAGCCAATTGACACTGAATAAATGCTTGTGATTCTTATTTTTCTTCCAAGCCATGTCATAGCAAATGACAATTCACAATGTATTGTCTCACACATGCAAGGAAACATGGTTGAGGAAGCATTTTGTAAAATTTGCCTTCTAGCCTCAAACTACATTGCTCGTGTAAATGATTTATGAAGTTCATGTGTTTGCAGCTATTTTTGGAAGAGTGGTTCAAAATGTGTTTTTAGCAGTTTCCAAGTCAAAGAAAATGAACTCAGTATATATATCTAAAGCAGTTTCCAAAGGCATAGTGGAATGAAATTTCTAAAGCTAAACTCTAACCAGCGATTGATTTAACTTCTGTGAAAAGGTTAAAATTAGTTAACCTAAATAAGCCACTAAATGGAGATTTTAAAAATCTTCTTTCAATCTCCATTACATGGAACTCATCATTCCCTTTGGAAAAACTTATAAGTAAACTATGACAAACCAGTTGGGACCAAAGAATATCAGCTATATGCCAGATGGTATAAATTTTTCAGAGGTTAACATACACATATCAGAGGATCGTAAAATTGTTAGGCATATATCTAAGTCCAGGTTGCCATGGTGGTTTAGCACCCAAATAGTTAAAAAAACGCATCAGTTAGAATTAGAGTATTATTTATTTGATGTAGCATTTTCCGGGAATACATGTTACAAATAAATTATCAGAGTTGTAGTATTTGTTAAATGTAGCATTTTCTGGGAACAAGTGTTATAAAAGAACCTGGATGCCTCTTCTGCTCAGTTTTTCTATGATTTTGGATTCTTGAGGTACTCCAAAGTCCTCTGGGCCTCTACAACCCCTCTAAACAACATTAGCATTTTGTAGAGAAGTCCATTCCTACAGTTGTTTTCTGGCTACTTAATCTATTAGCTGTGACAGCAATGAAACCCGTATGGTCTGATGGCAGAGAGTGCAGAGGGCAATATATGGGCAAACAAGGGCAAAGCAGCATCCAGGTAGACAAGTGCAGAAAACTGACAATATAAAATTCTAGTGTGGTGGTTGGGTACAGGTACCTAGATATTTTGCCTTTTCCTAAATTGAGTTATTGGATCAAACTTCTTATCATCTATTTTATTTAAATCTGAAAAATATGCCCAAAAACCTGCAATTAATTAGTGTGAAATTATTTTTTCCACTTGTCAATTATGTCAAATGACTGAAAATTGTCTATAAACCCTAGGTCAAAATCTTAGTGATGGTCAATATCTGAAATCTGGTTTTGACTCGAACACAAAAGTTAAATAGCCAAAATTTCAACGTGTGGAGTCACAAAATACTCACCATTGCTGAGCATAAGAGTCATGACAAAATACTCCTCAAAACAGATACTAGGCCTACTACAAATTTTGTTGATTTCGATGATTATCGCAAGGAAGCACTTTCTTGTTTAAACCAGATGTCTTTGATAATCTGATCCTAGAAGTCCAAAATGCCACTTCCACTAGTGATAGTTGGTAGAGTCTGAAAAACAGGTATCAAGCCTCTAAAAAAAGATAGTCTTGTATTTGAAGAATATGTTCCTTTCTGTAAAGATGGGTGAAGATGGTTCACTTTTCCAGCATCTTCTTAGGATGAAAGACCTAAGAGATCTGCTCTTTTCCATCAACAAAAGGGTAGTTGATGTTTAGCTTATGCTGCAAAAACTATTGTTCAAGTTGGTTATTTTATGTTTGTATTTATTGGGTTGATGAATTCATCAAGTAAATTTAAAGTAGATTGTACTGAGCCAAGCTTTGTATTGATAACATCTGTCTACCTAAGTTGTGGCTTTGAATGCAGCTAAACTATTTATTTCTTGAAAATGAGTGTTGTATTCCTTCAATCCTTGTTTGTACTAATTAGATGGTCTCTATTTTAGCCAACTAGAAAATGTCATTTGTGTGTTTAGATTAATAGTTTCTTTCCTTCAATATCTAAAAATCTCATTTCCAAGGCACAAGTGTTAATAGTCCAATGCATGTATCCAAGCCAAATACATAAGCACATAATCATTTTTTTATTTATGCAAAACCCCCACAGTGAAAATTGATAGTGTTCATATCTCTATATCTTGTCTATAGTTTTGAGTATCGGGTTAATTAGCTTAGGTTTAGGTTAGTTTGAATCTCAGGGAGATTTGCCTACGAATTTGAAGATAAGTTTTACCAAAGAAATTGTTCTCTTTGTGTTGTCTTGCAAAAAACGAATTACAATATTAACACGCTGCATCACCCTTCCTCTTCATGGCAAATAGAGTAATATTACTTTCTTAATAGCCTCTTGAAATGATTATTAAAATATTAAATGTAATATTAATGGTCATCTTAGCTTTAGTTAGTTTTTTAGTAACTTTAGTTACGCTTTAGTTGTTTTAGTATCTTTTAGTTTTCCACTTTAGTTAGCTTTTGTTAACGATGGTTTTTTTTTTTAAACATCGTCTTGTCAATTTCTTTATAAGGAGCTTTCATCTCCTTTTGTAATCATGCAATTATGAATATCAATTATCTTTTCATGGTATTAGAGCTCAGGCTCGAACCTGATAAACCGAATTTTTATTTTTTTGTAATAAAAAGAAATCAAATAAAAAAAATTTAAGATTTTGGAGTGAGCCGATTTTTTAAAAAAATAAAAAAATCGAAGGGTTTGATGCAGAAAATTTTCGTGGTTTTTTTGGAGAAGAAATTTTTAAAGCAAAATTTTTAAGGAGAAATTCATAGGGTTCCTAGAAAAATCACGGCTCTTTTTTGGTGAAATTTGTGATGTTTTTGCTTCCATCTACAAGAGAAATTGCGAGCTTTGGTATCTGAAATCGCGTTTTCACACGCGTTCGCAGGTTCTGAAGGTTTTTCTACACATTTTTTTCCTAGTTCGTGGCAGATTTTGTGAAGTTCATGGACACGATTTTATTTTCTGCATTTTCGTCATTCTTTCTGAGGTTTTCTGGTGCGCATAACCCTAAATCGTTTTTTTTAGTCTTCACACATGTTTTTCTCCTGTTTTGTGCGCGTTTTCTAGCATTTTTGGGCACTGTCCTTTGAAAATTGAGGGTATCTGGCGCAACTTTCCTCTATTAGAATTTTTCCACGCCTTTGCTGATATTTCTAGGTGACTTTAAAATCGAGTTTTCTTGCTGTGACAGTTGTGCCGCGATTTTCTATTTTTTGGCGGGTTTTCAGATTCATGGCTGCTAGGCGTTTTCTTCTTGGCTTTGTTTACCTAAAAATCGTGGAGTTCTTTCTCTAGATTTTTGGAAGATTTCTAGGTTGTTGATTGAAGTTTGTGCTTGTGCCAGTTTGTGAAAGGGTATTTTCAGCTTTACTGGGCATCTTCATCAGTGTTTCTGGGCGATTTTGCAAAAATCGTGTTTTCATGGCGGCCTAAAGGGTTGTTTTTTGAGCCAGTTTTTGACAGAATTTTGCTGGGAAAAATAATAATTTTTGCTAAGAGTTTTTCAAAAAAAATTCTAGAGTTTTAAATTCTATAAAAATTTTGCAGTTTTTTGAGGATTTTTTCTAAAAAAATTTTACTTTTTTCAAAGTTTTCGAAGGTTTTCCTAAAAAATCTTACAATTCGTGAGTTGTGCAAGCTGATTGTCCAATGTTTTACTAACTGATCACAATGTTACCTCGTTTTTCATGCTTTGGAAAACGGGAGGGATGGCGTCTTTGTCCAATATCATGTTGGAAAATACGCAAAGGTTCAATGAAAAATTGTACTACCTGGAAGCAAAAGAAGCTCATTGTTTTTGAGTGCCAGTGTCCTGATTTGATTGTTCTGCAGGAAAGGATTGGTAATCGCGAGGCGGTTATGCTTCTCCAGTTATCAGTCACCAATGATATGTTTCCAAAAGAATTTGGGTAGACTAAGTTTATGTTTGTTCAACTTTGTACAATGACCATTAAGGGAGGGTATTAAAATATTAAATGTAATATTAATGTGTAATGTTCCTCAATAGAATGCTTTTGCTCTCAACTCAAAAGATGTCACTTTCAATGAAAACCAACTTGAAAAATAATCTATTTCAAAGAGATATATATTCTGCTTATACTCAGATAAAAGTAATTATTGTAAATGATCGATATAAACTCAGTAAAGGCAACGTATGCAGATGACAATATGAATGATGTTTAATTAGCTGTATGTTGCCAACAATAACTTGATCAACAAATTCTTGGGCAATATAATTCGTATTGGATGTGAATGTTAACTATGTCTGGATTGCGAGCCGATTATGTACAATGTAACTGTGTGTATACAGATCAATATAAACTGTCTGGGATAAGTGTTGTATATGATCTGGTTTCCTTCGTTTGTTTCTCCCTTGGAATCAATGGATGATTGAAACTTCGCTCTTATCTTCTCTAGTGACGCTCTCTAAATTTCTCCCTATCTGATCGGTCCTTGTGCTTGACTTGGTTTTGATGGAAAGCCGAAAATGCTCTAAAATCGAATATGGTTGATTATTCCTGCAGCGATACCTTCTACCTATCTTCGTATATCCCTTCTAGACTTCTGCCGCATTTCCATTTGTATCTATTCTCAGACGTGGCTGGAGGCGTGTCTATTCCAAACGTGTCTTTCCCAAATACTATGTCTCTTCACATGAATCAACTTCATCCATCGGCTGCAATTAGTCAAAGTTTAACAAATCGATTATGTATAGATTTAATATAGTATTTGCACAATTCGATATTATGATATATAAATACTGATTATAGTGATTTTAATATATATTATATATATATATATGTATGTATGTATGTCTGTTTTAGTAAGTCATTTTATAGAAAGGTATTAAATTAACTTAGCTTATACTTATCTATTTTTGATGGGGACATCACATAATGGTCATCTTAGCTTTAGTTAGTTTTTTAGTAACTTTAGTTATGCTTTAGTTGTTTTAGTATCTTTCAGTTTTCCGCTTTAGTTAGCTTCAATTAACAATGGTTTTTTTTAAGAAACATCATCTTGTAAATTTATTTATAAGGAGCTTTCGTCTCCTTTTGTAATCATGCAATTATGAATATCAATTATCTTTTCAATGATGAGATAACGTATGGAGACTAAAATCAGATTTCAGCTATTGGGATTTCAATTTATGAGCAGATTTCATTTTTTGGAACAGAGACACAGAATTCTGCATAAAGATTACATTGTCAGTTGCTACTACCATGCAGAATGTAGCAATACATAATGGAACTGTAATAAGAAAGATAACAATATCTGAATTGAGAGCGAAGAAGAAGACGAGTAAAAATTGAGTACGAGTGTTTTTGGATTTTCTTTGGATGTTCTCAATTTTTCAGCAAGCCTCTCCCTTAACTTTTATTAAACCAGCTTTTATACATACTTTCTTATAAATATTTACGCACATATATTATATATTATCTCATTACTTCTCTAGTTATTATTATATTCATTCCTTGTTATTTTTACCATATGGTAGTTGAATAGTTTTCTTCTTTTTTCTCCGTGCCTCCTTTTATCTTTCCCCTCATTTTCCATATCCTCTTCTCCTCTCCCTGCTTTTCCATCCAAGTTAGATAGCTAAGTCTGCATTCCAATTCCCAATTCTTTCATCATCCTGATGATGGATCACTGAGTGTGATCCAATAACATTTTTGTTTTTTCTTTTGCTTATAATGATGCAAAAACCTCACAGTTGAATCCAAATGCACTCATACTCATCTTCATGTGTACCATGAAGAACTTATGCCTCCTATGAATAAGAAAATTTAGCTATAAAGGAAGAACTTTAGCAGTTGTCACTAGTTGAGGAATGTTCTCAAATAGTATATATTGAGGACAGAGTTTCTTCATCATCAAAGTAGTCTCCAATGTCAAACAATCCCACTATTTAAGTCTCGCCTTTCCAAACACTTATCGTAGTCATCATAGACAAAGAATACCCTCAATACATGTTAGTAGGTCTCATGGTTTGCTTCAAAATCATTGTGTATGTATTAAATTGTTGTTATGATGAGGTGCTTTTTTTACGCCTGTGTTCTATAATTCCCAACTTAAGAGAGGGTGTTGGAAAGACATAAGTATTCAAGAATTGCAAGGTCTAATAATATAGTGAGTGAAACCACCTTAGAGTCACTTGAATAACCACATACCCAAGACAGTATAGGCAATTGATTGAGAATAATACAAGGCCCAAGCTCAACAAGGCCAATAAACCCAACCGACTCAAACTTAGGCATCAAAACTCAGTAAATATTTGGCTCCTTTAATTTGGCTCTTTAACCTACAAAAAAGGATATTTTTCTGATCATTTGGGTGTTTGACTCTCATACTCAGACATGATGAACATATCCATTTTTTACTTGTTTCAATTCAATTACCACTCAAACTCAAGAGTGTGTTATTACTAACTTGACAAGTCTCACAACTATGATATAATTAGTAAAAAAGAATTATTAGCAAGACTTTAGAGGCCGACACTTTTTACTTTTTAGGATGTCAGGGAGTCAATCCTTGTTTGTGTTTTTAGGATGTCAGGGAGTCGGTCCTTGTCTGTGATACATGTCAAAGGATAGGGAAGTTGTTGAAGAGGATCGTGCCACTTTACCCTTGCAACTACAAGAGTAGTTTTAGTAACTTAGTTTTGAATGATGGGGTTTAGTTTTTATTGACCCATTTGTTATCCTCGAATCCAATTGCGCCAGATTCACGGGATAACCCCCTATGAAACTTGTCCGTTTCATAGTTTCGTGTCCTTCAAGCGCGCAAAATGAGGCAAATTTCAATTCACCTCGATGCGCAATCGAAAACCTCAAACAGTCCGTTCTCCCCCCCCCCCCTCGTCCATCTTTCGAAGAGCTTCGAAACAAGTATCTTCGTGAACTCTCAACCTTTGGGAGTTAGTCAAATTGTGAAACATGTCGGAGCGCTGAAAAATCAGCGCCCCTACATGTGCCTTAGTCAACTTAAAACTCCCAAGTGTTGGAGAGGTGAAAATTAGTGCTCCTACACTTTTTCACTAAGTCTTTTATGCACAAGTGGTGATTTTCACCGCTCGTGCATTTTCTCCTGTCGTTGTCTTTAGTGCACAAGCGGTGAAAATCACTGCTTGTGCATCTATTCTGCCATTAAGTTCGCCATAATTGATGCGAACTTCAAGTGCATTAATTACTCTTTTAAAGCAACTTAAAAGTGGTTTTTAGCTAATCCTCTTCATTCTAATCTTCATTCACCTTCTCCTCTGCATATTGGACGTTCTCCACGCTCAAAGTGGATCAGTGTTTAAGATTTTTTCAAGCATCTAAACTAGGGCTTCGCATTTTTCACTAGTATGTCGTTGCTTCTTCTCCTTCAACGTTTTTCTTCTTTCTATTAGCTTTTAAAGCTCTGTGGTTTCTTTTTCGACCATTGCCTTTACGTTTTCTGTGTTCAAGGTTAGAATCTCTTCATTTTTCGAGTTCGCCATTCCTCTTTACAAATCATGCCCTGTGTTTTCTTAATCTTTTCTATGTTCTTCTTTTCTTTTGTGCCCTAGGTTTGTAAAAACACATGCATTTCCTTGAACATTTTTCCACTAATCTTTGTCTAGTTTTCCCTTATTGTCAAAGTGTTTTAGATTTTCGCCATGGTTTTTACAAACGATGAACACTTCATATTCTGAGATCATTCCTCTTCTCATTTTGGAATGTTCAAGAGTTGAAATTCACCGCTCGAACATTCGAGTCTATCTCTTGATTGCTTGTTCGGGCGGTGAAATTAACCGCCATTACACCAAGGTCTTCCCTAAAACATCAAATGTCATAGCGGTGTTTTTGTCCGCCTTTGCACTCAGGTGATTTTTCACAAACTCCAAATGTAGGAGCAGTGAAATCACCGCTCCTACATGGAGTGCACTCAACCTCATATGTCAAAGCAGTGAAATATCTCGCTTGTACATTCAACTCCAAAGGGATGCAAGACATGCTTGAGCGCTGAAAATCAGCGCCTGAGCATAAACTACAATCTTCACCAAAAATGCTAAAGCGCTGAATTTCAGTGCCTTGACACTTATTTCCACCAAATGCAAAACAAATGTAGGAGCACTGATTTTCAGCGCCCCTACATGTGAAATCACTATCCCAAGTGTAGGAGTGCTGATTTCCAGTGCTCCTACATAAAAAGCAGTTTTTTCCATTAACACTTTGAAATCACTCCGCTTGCGCTCCGAATTTCATTTCTTCGCTCACACTCCGTTTTCCGTGCAAAATAGCTCCTTCACACTTGCTCTGAATTGCCTGCTTGCTTCACGCTTCCCAACGCTGCATTTTCTCCTAACATTTGCTAATTCACTATTCTTGTAATTTCTCTCAAGATCTCATCAAGTGACCCCGAATGTGATATCTATTGATCCTGTTGTCTCTAGATGACAACAAAGAAGCCTCCGTCGTCTTCTAAAAAAGAGGGAAAAATGAAATATAAATACCAGGGTGTCTTTCCGCCTACCGTGGTGATCTTGAAGGTGGACAAAATCAAGGACACCGAAATTGGTCATCAGGACCTTGAAGACTTTGTAAAGAGAACTGAGAAAAAGCCCTTGGAAGACAGTTTGAGAGCCATTGTCCATAGCAATTTGCACCTGGTGTCCACATTCCCGACTTTTGCTCATAATGCGGAGTTTGTTCTCCAGGTTGCATCTCACTACATCAGAGATAACAAAAGTGTAATAGATTCCTCGGGACAAGTCATGATGAGACTGGATCCTGAATTCTTTGATACTGTTTTCCGGGTTCCCCACATGGAACAATATACAAAGATCTCAATGCAACAAGCACAGGAGGTATATGATCAAGATCCAACTAAGGCTAAAATTTTGATTAATAGCCAATGGTTGAAAACACCTAGGCCCACTATCTCAAGATGGCCAAAGGGGCTTCCTCGAAGTGACTTTAAAGAGGATGTCAGGGATATGATTACTCTCCTAAGCAAGGTTAAAGGATTGCCTGAGTCATCTCATTTTCAGGAGTGGATGTATGAATACATTCGGATCATTAGGAGAAAGAAAGCTCATATTGATTGGGGAACCTGTTGACGGGTGTTTTATGACCACACCAACACAGAATAAAGTTCCCAACGGTCACTCTATCCTCTCTTGATCAAAATATCTTGCATGCTAAGATTGCGAGAAAGATCATGCATTCAACTCCAAGGTTCCTTCATGCTGTGGACGTAGACTAAGTTGGCTTGATGTCATTTGTTGGTATTTCAAGGGGACTTACGCAATTGTTCACTCCAGAGAAAGGGGTTTTCGAAGATTCGGAAGATTTATCAGTGAAGTTCAAGTTTCCTAGACTAACCAGAAAGTGCAGAATTTGAATGGCTGCAGGGATTAAAAAAATGCTATGATCTATCCTAGGCGCGGGACGTGGAGATCAAATCTCACAAACTTCAACCAAGCTCTGCTTTGCCTCACCTTGGACAGCTTCCACAAAATCAGTGCAATCTTCAAAGGAGTAACTAGAGGTATTCAGATCACAACTTAACATGAAGATACCATCACAATGACACATACCATCATATAAATCATAATCGAAGTTAAGTCCAAACTGTTCCAGTTGACCACGCAAAGTGAACTCACTATCAATGAGCCCACTAGTGGTATGGATTAACGAAGCTTGCTTAATTCAGCCACCACATTCCATAACTATCTACATGCATGAATTATAATCTACTTTACTCTATTTAAGCTTTACTTTAAGATTATAAGCAAATTGGAAGGACGAAGAAGTCTCGCTAGCTACCCACAACAAAAGATGAAACCACAAGCAATGATAACTCTTTTTATTATAGGAGTGTTCACAACAACTTCTTACAAAGCATTCAATATGAAAACTTTCCTTCCTCTTCAATCTATGCTATTCTATCAATCTATGCTCTATCTCCTGTGTTCCTATCTTCTAATGATGTACAAATGAGGGGGGATGCCCCTTTTATAGATGGCCAAGTCCAATGGACGGCTCAGATTGAATTACAATGAAGGGCTCAGATTGAGCCACATAAAGCCCTAATCAAGATTCTTCCCTAAAAACTGCCACAAAGAGGAGTGGAGAAATAAATGAGCAAAAGATTCCCACTTTTCTCCCGAAGTCATAATGAGTAATTAATGCCCACCATCATCCTCTAGAAGGTCATCATCCAACAAGGCGTTTCCATTCTCCTTCTCTTTGACAGCGAGTTCGACGAATCTGGCTAACACCGCCTCAACCTCCCGAACTGAAATAGGTGGAATATGGTTGAGTTCAAATTCAAGTACCGCGACAATCTGCCCATGCTGAGTACAAGATTTTCTCCAAGCGACTAAGGCATCCTGAGTACTCTGAACAATGTTGGAGAAGGTTGAAATGTTCTCGAAGTCCACCTGGACAAATGATCTCACGTCCAAGAAGAAGGGATCCAATCTACCCCTTAGGCCATCTGTAGTCATCTCCTTTGGAGTCAGTCTTCTAGCAAATATGGACTCAAGTGTGTTCAGGACTCCTTCCAGAATATTTCCCATAGCCTTTCTAACTCTAGCCGAATCTGCCTGTGCTACATCGAAGAAACCTCGGCCCGTGACTACTAAAGAATACCAACTAGTGAAGTCATACCTGTCACCCTCCTGTATCATGCCTCGTTCCACCAAAGTCTGCAAGGGCATGTGCATCAAAGCCTCCAAACGAAGAACAGTTTTAGTCTGATAGATATGGGTCTCGCTCCATGCCTGATCAACGGTGTCCATGCGCACCAGAATGCTAGAGGCCTACTGATAAGAAAGAGTGAGATCCTCCATGAACTTCTCTGTCTCAGTGCGAACATTGCCAACCCACTTATCTGCCTCCTGAGCCATCTTCCTCAAATCCTCCAGGCTGCTAATTGATTCTCTCGAGAGTTCCGCTGGAAGGTCAATTGTTGGATTCTCCTGCCCACACAGACGGGCTAAGTGTTGCATGTAACCAACCAATGTCCTATGCTCCCTCTTCAATCGTTTGTACTTTCCTTCGGTTCAGAGCAACCTGTCCTTGAGTGCCTGATAGGAGTTGTCACACTCCTCAATTATCTGAGCCCCTGTAGGGCAACCTAACTCCATAGTGGTGACCACATAATTTTCCGGAACAGCATCATCTCGATCACACTCAATCCTGGGAACGGCCACATGCAGTGTGCGAGAACCATCCTCATCCATAGAAATCTTTGAGAATTTTTTGGCCTTCTTCTCTAGCAGTGCACTGATTCTATTGAGGAATTCTTCCATCTCAATCGCTGGGTCAGTCTCCTCAATAGGGTCCCCTCTCATTCTTTCCCTTAGACAATCTAGCACTGCCTGCTACGGGTCACAAACGATAAGTGGCTGCTCCTCTCTCACTTCTTCTCTATTAACATTCTGATGAGGCTCATCAATCTCCGTCTGCTGGGGTATCTTCTCCTGAAACTTGGGCCTCCTGCCCCACAGTAGTCTCATCCTCTAAAGCTCTCTCAATCTCCCGCTGAAAGCAAGTATCTGTGGTTGTTTCCTCTTCTTCTTGTTGGTTTTCTCTTCTAGGCGCATTGACACTTTTACCAATTGACTCCCTACAGGGTGGCTGATTTGCTTCCTGCAATTCTTGTTCTTCATTCAATCTATTTCTTTGGTCTGCAAACAATGAGACCTCTTGTACACTTGGAGAGTGAGCTCGTGATGGTGTGGATGATGCTTCCTCAACTCTCAGGGGCATCTGCTAAACCTGTTCCTCTCTTCGTGGTTCTGAAGCTTGGGTGGCCTGCTTCCTTTTTCTGACTGTTGGCGGCCTCTGGTCACCCATCAAGTTGTAAGTGAGAGAAATTGACCTACTCTTAAGTCTGTTCACATGCCTCTCCACCCAATTTCTCGTAAATGTCAACACTGGTATGCATAATGTGTCCAAATCTGTAATCTCCAACTCTAACCAATCAGGGAGAGGGACTGTTGTATTTCTCACTGTCTCATAATCAGGCTGCATAACATTCACATCCTCCTCCGCCTGGTCTGTAACTGGAATAATCTCGCATTCTCTAATCATGTTCAAAGGTATCCTGGAAAACATCCTTCTCCTAATCTTAGCATCATCCACCGCATTAGCCCAGAAATCCTCAATATGTACCTTGTGTCTAAACTCCTCAGTCAGCACCATTCTGATGTTCCTATAAGGATCATAATCCTGCCTGCAAGTGTGGTACAAGAGGTGGAAAAATTGCAACTCATCCTCAGCTTCCTTGGCTACTTGCAAGGTCGGACAAACTTCATCTGAATTTCCCATGACGATAGGGAAGTCTAGTCCCCTCCTTTCTTCTTCTTTTTTCTAAATTTTATCATAGGCAATGAGTTGCCTAGATATCTCTAGCATCAATACTTTGTTCGTGGGGTATCTTGGCAATTTGAAAGGATATGATGCAAACCCTTGCAGCCTTATATATGTGAATTTCGGAAATTGGATAAACCAACATCCATACCTCTCAATCAACTCCTGAGCTTCCTTTGATATTCTTTGATGAGTTCTCCGCTGAAGAGTCCTGATATGTGCATCGTGAAGGCATCATTAACTCTTTTGTAGTGAGAGGTGTTGTTCAGGTGCAACTGCGGCAAGCCTCATGAATCTTAAACTGCTCAGGACCACACCCAATCGGCTCCTTATAAGATATTCCCCTGTATTTTGTCATTCGAGCCAGCATATAAATCACATATGAACTCATATAAAAAGTCTTTGTTCTTCTCAAATTTCTAAACTGTTCGTGTATATTATCACTTATCATCCTCGCCCAATCTACACGGTCTTTTCCTTCTAACATGATGCTAATGAAGTAGAACATCCACGGCTCGAAGATATACGATTGGGGACTTCCATTCACCCTACTGAGCATCATAATCAGGTCACAATATTCTAGCTTTACATCATCTGAAATTATCTGCTTGGGCAGCTTGGTGCGAGTAGGCCTGGGTTTCTGCATCCAAACAGAATCTATCAATCCTGCACACCTCTCAAAAGAAGAAGCATACATTCTTTCAGCGCTTTCTCTTGTTTTGTAAATCATCTCCTCAGAAGAAAGAATTCCAAACGCCTCTCTGATGGCTTCAGGCGTGAGATTGGCAAACAATTTGCCATCAGGTGAAACAATTGTTCTCCGCTCTAGTTTGTAGCAATTGGCGTACTCCATGATCAACTCTGGACATCAAATGGCTGGCTGAAAACCAGCAGCTGCATAAAGTCCACTCTTCACAATATTATGCGTTGTGACTGACGATGGATAGTCACCTATCCCATGCATTCGACTTCTGAGTGCTCCCAGATTGAATGAGCCAAGATTTGTGTCGCTCAACTCTGCCAACTTCGAAGTAAACTTTGAGTTCGGAAGAAATGGCTTGCTCAACTTCTTGATTACTGCCTGCCTGGACACACTAGCCTTGCTAGATTCAGCATTTGCAGCCTTGTTTGCTCTTGGAGTCGCTCCTCTGTTTACTTCAACAATCTTTGAAAATGAAGCGCTCCAAAACTAAAATTCTTACTTCAAACCTCAATACTCTTCAGCAATATCAATATCTCCTTAACGCTTAGCAATTTCCTTGCTCTCTTCAGCAACTTCTCTCTAACTTCGATTTTCTTCACCTTCAGAGTCTCAAATTCGCACTTGCAGTTGGTGAGGAGAAATGAAAATTTTCATAGCTCTTATAACTGAGTCTAAGAATATTTCGACTTCTAGAAGGAGACTTATTTTAACAGGCTCATTTAATTTCTCCTCCACTACTCTGCAGAAGTTTGAATTTTTTCCTCCTCTGGCAATTTGCAACAATTGTTATTTCAAACATTTGAAAATTTCACCCCATTAACATTTCAAAAAAAATTCATCTTTCAGGCATAGGCGTACTTCACCTTGGTGAATTTTAAAATCCACGCCTTGAAATAAATCATGCGCCATAGAAAAATTTATCTCAAAAAAACTTAGGCGCATTTTATTTTATCCTTTTGCTTTAAAAATATTTTATCTCCTCTAGAAAATTTTATCAGTCATAAGCCATGGCGTCCATTTTAAAATCACAAGCCATGGCGTCCATTTTAAAATCACAAGCCAAGGCATAATATTTTCAAAATTTATTTCCCCCTTAGAAAATATTCAAGACCCCCTAACTTTTAAAAAAAATCTCCCCTTAGAAAATATTTCTCAACTTTATTATTCATGGGCGCACATGAAGGGGTTCATTTAATTTTTCACTCTTGAAAATATTTTGCCACTAATATTTATTTTAACCTCTCCAATCTTGGGCGCATTTGGAGGGGTCTACTTCCATTTCCATGACTTAGAAAGAATTTCATGCCCCCTACTCAACTTGGACGCATTTTACCCCTTGAGCTTTCATTTTCAATGTCTTAGAAATTTTTTGATCAACTCATTCCTCATGGGCGCATTTAGGATGTTGTAGTTTCACTTTGGGTAAATTTTCCATGATTTAGAAAAATCTTCTCACCTCTTCTCCCTTGGGCGCATTCTAGGGGTGTTGCTTCCATTTTACGACTTAGAAAAAATTTCAAACACCTCCTTATTCAAGATGGTCTCATTTGAGGTGGGGTCATGCCATTTTTCATTACTTAGAAAGTTTCTTGCCTTAATTTCTCCTTCATGAGATGGGTGCATTTAGGGGGTCAAGCCTCCACTTTGAGTTCACGCCTTAGACAATTTCTTCACCTCATACTACCTTGGCCGCATTTGATTGGGTGTTCTTCAGGTTGAGGGCGCATTTGAGGGGTGGTCAAAAACTTTTCATCTTCCACGCCTTAGAACTTTCATGCATCTCCTCTCAACTTGGGCGCATTTACGGGGTGGTAGCGCCATTTCAATTGCCCTAGAGAATTTTCATACCTCCTGTCTACCTTAGGCACATTTGGATGTCATCATGTTGAGGGCACATTTGAGGGGTCCTGCTTCCATTTTATGACTTAGAAAATTTCATTCATCTTCACTTCCTGCCAAGGACGCATTTCAGAGGTGGTGCTTCCATTTTTTCCTTAGAAAATTTCATTCATCCTTGAGAGCGCAATTTGAGGAGGGGTCAAACTGGGCGCATATGGAGGGGTCAACTTCCACTTTCAATGCCTTAGAAAATTTCTATGCCTCCTTCTTAGATGGGCGCATTTGAGGGGGGCTCCTGCCGTTTTTCATGACTTAGAATTTTCAAGCCACCTTGAGGGCGCATCCAAGACCTTGCCATGCTGGGCGCATATGAGGGGTGGTCAATCACTTTTCATTGCCTTAGAAACTTTCTAAATTCAACTTCTTCCTTGGTGGGCGCATTTGAGGGGTCAAGCTTCCATTTTCAATGCCTTAGAACTTTTATGCATCTCCTCTCAACTTGGGCGCATCTGAACACTTAGCCAATTTCTCAACCTGCTCGCCCTCACTTTCTATTTTTAGTAACTTCCTGATTCTTGAACTTCTGAAACTCCTCCTGGCTTGAAATTTTCCCAACGTGGTCCTCATGACCTATCTGACTTGTTCACACATGCCTTTCGTGCTCACCTGCTATTTTTAGCCCTGTTCTGGAAGTGACTTACTATAAATAGTAAGTATGCAGAATGCACCCAAATTTTACCAGTAGATTCCTTGAAAGACGCTGATCGTAATTGGATACATCAGTTTTTCATTTTTCTCAAGTTTTACCCCTCATTTTAGGCACCAAAGTTGGAAACCCTAATTTCACTTGCATGTGCCTCAACTGACCTCCATTTGACTCCGTTTCTGTTCTGGACTGTTCTACTCCTGAAACTGAAGATCTGGGACTACTAGAGTGAACCTGATCAATTGATTGCCGAACTTGGTTGCATGTCATATTGCCCGAGAGATCTCAAAAAACCCAGAAAACAGGTCTGCATGCGGGTACCTACTAAAAATAGTAAGTCATCAACTTGACTTCCATGTTATATCATCGCGAAGCTCTCGAAAAACCCAGAAAAACTATCCTAACATGCATTGAAAAATCACACATGCAAACCCTAAAAATTGCTCCTGAAGCCAAAGTTGCTAAAAATAGAAAGTTGTTAGAATTTGCTCAAATTTTGCAGGCAAGTAGCTCAAAGTGCTCTAAACATGGTGTAGCAGTTAGAATTTCAAAAGTCCTGAGAAAAAGGTACCAAATTGAGTACTTACTAAAAATAGTAAGTTGTCAGAGTTTAGTAAAAATTTAATGGGAACCTGCCTAAAGCTTCCTAAATGCAGTGCCAAGCTCAGACTTCAATTTGCTCACTCAATTTGACCCCAAACTAGCCTGAAGAATGAAAACCCTAATCTATCAAAACGCACTTCAGACTTAGCAAAAATTCCAACTTAGGCCCAAAGATAGGTACATCCCCGGAAAGATAGAAGGAACAAAGAGAGACAGCCACAAAACCAAAGCCAAAAGACCCGAATGGAGCAAAAATTCGGGGGTCCCCATTTTGAATGGGGTGATGTGTGAAAGGGTCACAACAGAACCCAAATCAGTGATGAAATTCATGAGCAGTTGATAAATGTGCCAACCACTCTGAAGTTCTACATGACTTCTTATTTGGTGTATGCTGCTGCTGTGATGAGGCAATTTCCAGGGCTATCTACAAAGGGAAACCGACATTTTGTACCTGTGTATGAATATTTTTATCAGTTGAAACTGAAAGAAAGTCTTCATCATTTCAGGAGGGTCATAGATGCCTTCTTTGCACCCCTGCTATTCAATTTTGATCCAACTCTTGAAAAGAAGAGTGTCAGATGAGGCATACAAAGTGGTAACGTTGGTTGTATCTTTTTGCAATTTCCAACTTTCACCTATATGAGGGTAGGTTGTTATACTGGGTGTCCTTACATGTTGCCCAGATATCCCTCAAATAAGTGGATACTCATGGAGTTGTGCAGATAGCTGATCTCAATCCACAAGGAACGCATGAGAATTCACAAACCGGGTTTCAAGTTTCCACTAACAATTGGGAGGTATACTATTCACAGTGTACAAAAGGCAAAGTCAGTCTATGCAGAGATGGAAATCGTAAATTGTCAGAACATACAAATATAGATTTGACTTTGACTACCGGGATGTGAAGAGAAAATTGAAGAAAGATCACCGACATGTCTACCGTTTTGAAGACATATGGGCAGACTGCAAGGATGAAGAAGACATCCGCATAATGGACTTTTGCAGGCTAACAGTAGAGCAAATCAGAGAGCTGGGTGTCGCTAATCTACCAGAGGATTTCCAAGATCCTGGCAATATCCTAAACTCTGCTTATGATGAAGATGAGATTGCTAAGAGGCCCTTACCCCCAATTCAATGGTCTAAAAAGGAAAGTATCTCTATCAGGGAAAGGCTTGCTCCCATCTTGCACAACACAGCAAAATGGTTGCATAAACACAGTTTCCAAATGAAAGCTTTCGAGATTGAATCAGAAGGAGAAGTACCAGGAGCAGAAACCAATCAACAACTGGAACTCCGCTCAAGGAACAAACAAGCGGCTACTCCCTCTTCTTCCTAAAGATGTCCTAGAATCAAGTTCACCGTTGGTAAGAAAGTTACACAGCCTGTTGAAGAACAAGAGACAACAAAATCTGAACCTACACATGCAGAAGGAAAAGAGCTTGCTTCTGAGGAACAAACTTCCAAAGAAGAAGAAGAAGGAAACGAAAGCGAAGAATCTGAAGAAGAGTCTGCAAAAGAAGAAGAGTCTACAGAAGAAGAGGAATCTGAAAAAGATGAAGGAGAACAAGAAGGTAATGAGGAGGAACTTGGGCATAACGATGAACAATCTCTATCTCCACATGAGAATGTTGTTGAATATCTTCCCCGAACGTCATCGCCTGTTACCTCAAATATTCCTCATACACCTCCTGATCCTAACACTCCTCCACCTCCTCTTCCTACTTCACATCCTCCCACATCTACCATACATGCAGTGGACGTTTCTATTCCCCTTGCAATATCAACTATGCTTGCCACTCCTACAATTTCAAACCTGTTAAATTCCAAGAGTTCAACAAGTCTGAATTTATCTTTAATGGTATTCGATCTACAAGAGCAGAATATTTATCGATTTCAATATCTTCAAATGTAGATCGAATCTGCATTAAGTATCAAATGGGAGACACGTTCTATGAGCAGACATGTCTCCACGAAGTGGAGGCGTGTCTACTCATGGGACGTGTCTCTTGGATTGTGCCAATTCGACTAACTAAACACCTGATCCTTAAATCGGAGTTAGTTACTTAATAAACATAAATGCTTACTAAGTTCGATCTGATTTTATTTTGCACAAATTAATTATATCCAATCTGGAAATGATCACCGATAATGATGCTTGATCGGGATCCTATATGAAACACGAAATGCTAATAATCTGCAGTTAATAACCTCTAAATGCAGATCGATGGTATACTTGGAATGCAGTAGATTCCGATATAAATGATAATATATACAGTTAAAATATATATATGTGTGTATGCATATGTCAATACATACTGACATATATATACACACACATATGATCATCATTTCTATATCTGACCGAAGCTACCATAATTCAACACTCCCTCTTAGCTAGGGAGATAAACACTAACCAAGTATATAGTGATATCACCTTACTCGTGATATCAGAAGATATGGAATGCTTCTAAGAGAGTCAAGTCACTTGACATTCTTTATAACACATCTTCATTATGGTATGTGCACTGACATCAAGTCTCATGATGTCTACCATAATAAATCATGGCATATCCACGGATACATTTATCCACCATGATTATCCCATAAGGATCATAATGATCTTCAACTGATATCAAGTCTCATGATATCTATCAAAATGTCCAAGAGATACTATCATGACATATCCACGGATATCAAGTCACATGATATCCATCATGATAGTGAAACTAATCATTGTAGAGTCATCACTTTACAATGTCAAATACAAGTGTTCATTATCAGAAAGATCGTCACCTTTCAATAATGTACACAGGGGGTGAGGGCCCATAAAGTCATGGAGTCACACACATGACAAAAGAGTTTACACATTAAACATCTTTTAAATACATTAGTACAAAATAAACAATTTGAGTCTCAATCTCAACAATAACTTACATTTCAACCATACCAAGTTTCTTCCGTAAGTGTTCAACTTTAACTCAGGAGAGAGGCTTGGTGAGAATGTCTGCTGTTTGATCGTTTGTACTAATATACTCCAACTGGATCACATTCCTTTCTACCATGTCTCTCACGTAGTGGTAAGGAATCTCTATATGCTTTGATTTATCATAGAATACTGGATTCACAGAAAGCTTAATACAATTTTGATTGTCACAGTGGATAATAGTAGGATTCAAGGGCTCACAAAATAATCCCACAAGCAATTTCCGGAGCCATACTGCTTCTCTTGCTCCTATAGAGGCTGCAATATATATATGGCTTCTATTGTACTCAGTGCCACAGAAGATTGCTTCTTGCTACACCAGGATATCATCGCAGACCTCAACCTGAAACAACATCCAGAGATACTGTTTCGATCATCTTCTTTAGGTTCAGTAGGCTCCCTCTGAATCTTCAAGCACTTGCATCAACCTCCTGACCTCATCGTCCAAGATTGCCTCATAGCAGATCACTCTATTCTGAATAGGTTTGTGAAGCTACCAATATCAAATCCAGATGACAGTCTTTGAGCAATTTTGATCTCAGCAGCTGAAGAGGACTTTCAAGGATTTAACACTTGGCCTTGCAACACTGCAACCTTCACTTCTTCTCAGTGAGTTACAGAACTCCCTCTTGATCCCTGCTTCAGAGCTTGCAAAGAAGACTTCTGGAAGTGAACTCCCTCTAGCCACCAACTCAGTCCCATGGCTGCAAGTTGTAACTTCACGCTTGATCATTTCTTTGGTCGGCATGACTTCCTCACAAGATGCCTCGAGCTTTTCATCACTAAGCAATCTCTCATCACCTAGTCCTAACAGTTTATAATTATCCAAAGAAATATTAAAGCTAGAATCATACAAGGTTTACTATCTCAGGTTATAATATGAATACATAAGAATTTATGAACAATATTAAAACATGAATAAGTAAATCAACCTAAAGAGAAATATATCAAAGGATCAGAATGAAGGGATAAAGAAACTTATCTTTATTGAATTCTGATATAACTTTTCCTTCCATCTTTTACTCCTCTCGAGAGTGCAAATCTCAGTACGACAAAAGACAATCTGCACAACACACATTATGCAGCCAGCATATTCAATATAGGACCAGCCTTCTCAAGGCAACATTGCAGTCCAAGCACAAAGAGAATTTTATCGAAGTGATCATCCAATCACAACGAAAATATGCAGTTCTCTTTTCATCTCAGAGTCACACTCAGAGATCTTCACAATTGCAAGGAATAGAGGTATCTCCACGGGATCTTGTCACAAAGATCTCTTATTCAAGAGAAACCGCAATTTTGACTAAACACACATGATTCAAATAACCAAAGTCAGATTTGCACAACTTAGCAAACTGAAATTTTTACCCTAGATTTCAAAAATATAAACACAAGAATACTTATCTCGATGAAATCATTTGGTTGCAGCCATCGAATTCAAACTTCATCCAATAGTAGCTTGAACTATCAATAGATGAGCTCTTGACAGCAAGATCGTAAAGACCATTGATGTCCATCAAGACTGCAAGGACGTATATTGTCCTCCAGATTAGGCTAAACCACGTCAATGTTGAATACTGCCAATAAGCCCGAATTTGCCAGATAACATGAACTTCGTTTGCGGACATGAAGCAATCACCCAAGCAGCACATGACATGATAATATCTTAAAGATCCAATACGTGGCAACAGAGTGAACCACACTTCTCAAAATACATGCATACTTTTGAACCTTCAATAATCATATGCTTGAAAATAAACAACCATAGAACCACCGATATATGATGCCGCATGCGAATGGAGGACGATGCCGATATCGTGCTCCACCCTTTCAGTGGTGTCACACATAACCAATGACTCCAGACTAACGAGCAATGAGATATGTTTCGTCCCCTGTGATTTGGAAGCAGCGAAGGGAGGTCCTCTTGCCTGACAGAAAACAATATGCTTGATACCTCAAGCGACACTACCCAGAAGCGCTATTCTATAAGAATCGTGACTTCTGAATCGCCCACCTAAATAGATGATATCAATCCTCAAATCCGATGACTGGAATACGTGAATCCAGACAACACTCATCGTAATCCCGGCGACACTAATCCAGCATATAAGAGATCGTACGGTTTCAGAAGGTTAGAGCAAAGACAAGCCTCAAACAGGGGTCCCGGCGAAGTCAAAGCCTGACGCTGGAGGGAGATCGCGTGAAGCCTCTTGAAGGTCTGAAACCTAGGACTCACACGTCAAGGCCTTTTATTATTAGTTTCTCCTGCTTATTATTCTGATCATATCCCATAGACTACCCTTCCTTTTAGAATATTATTGTTTCTCTTATTTCCTCCAAGATTTCATCACCCCCCTAGGTTGAGTATGATCTTTGTCCAACAAGAATCAATCTTCCAAATATCTTTATGGCTATTGATTAAATGCTTGATTATGGCAAGTTACTGTTGTACGTGAGCCTTTCTTTATCGTGCAGGATTCACAATTTCAACAGTCCAACATTGGTATATATTAAGCAGCTGACGATGGTCCCCTGGTCTTCGAGTTCCATTCACGACCTCTTTACTGCGTGGTAGGTAACAGGTAGTGTGTTGGTTCTTACGAGCTCCTAAGAATAACACTGAGACTTCATAATTGTTTTGTTGCTTGGCGTAGGCTATTCATACCCTCAATTTGGGATAGATATGACTGTCCCGTGCATTTGGTATATCTTTGATAGCAACCTCTAAATCGCCCCCCCTTTAAGACTCACATCACTTAAGGAAACCATAAACGAAACCATGCTTGTATTCCAGCCAATGACAACCCGTCATGTGCCGGTGCTAATGCAAGAGCTTCGATCATAATAGTTAAATCTTCCTCCATCCACCCTTGATCGTTTGGTTCTTCTTCTTCCCCGATGATGCTCCGATGATGGTGACCGTCGGGCATATTTTTGAATAACATATACTTCTCCTTGCTGAATCACATAGCATTATGAGTTCCAGGTAGGGTTCAACAGACATCCACGATTTGAAAAATGTGTGTATAAGGATGGCGAGAGCCGGAGGCTACGCAGCCATCATGCCATCGGAAATCTCCCGGCTGCGATTGAACTGGTGGAGTATGCGCCTGGAAGGGGATATAGATTAAGAAATTCAGATTTGTGAATTTTTAACCATGGCTCTGATACCATGTTAAATTCCAAGAGTTCAACAAGTCTGAATTTATCTTTAATGGTATTCGATCTACAAGAGCAGAATATTTATCGATTTCAATATCTTCAAATGTAGATCGAATCTGCATTAAGTATCAAATGGGAGACACGTTCTATGAGCGGACATGTCTCCACGAAGTGGACGCATGTCTACTCATGGGACATGTCTCTTGGATTGTGCCAATTCGACTAACTAAACACCTGATCCTTAAATCGGAGTTAGTTACTTAATAAACATAAATGCTTACTAAGTTCGATCTGATTTTATTTTGCACAAATAAATTATATCCAATCTGGAAATGATCACCGATAATGATGCTTGATCGGGATCCTATATGAAACACGAAATGCTAATAATCTGCAGTTAATAACCTCTAAATGCAGATCGATGGTATACTTGGAATGTAGTAGATTCCGATATAAATGATAATATATACAGTTAAAATATATATGTGTGTATACATATGTCAGTACATACTGACATATATATACACACACATATGATCATCATTTCTATATCTGACCGAAGCTACCATAATTCAACAAAACCTACAAACTGTTGATGTCTTGTCAAGCTCTCCCTCATCCATTCCAAGTTTGTCATCTCCATCTTTTGACGTTTCATCTGAAGTTAAATTCGACAGATTTATGAATGAGTCTTTGCAGAGTCAACTTGGTATGCGGTCTACTAGAGCAATCATGACAGATACTACCCCGATTGTTACCATACCAATCATTTCTATAGAAGTAGCTGCAACACAAGAGTAGACGGTGAGTCAAGAAGCATATACTTCCTCCCTTCCTCCTTGGTTGGTCTCTCAAGTATCGAAGAGAAAGAAACAAATGATCTCTCCAGAAGAGCTTGATCTTGAAGAGATAGCTCCTCCAAAAGCCAAGGGGAAGAAAAAGGCGAAGGTACATTCAAGGCTTCATGTTGACAAAACTAGTCATAAGTTTGTAGAGATTGGTCTACCCCCGCAAGAGGAAGGCGATGTAAACATGGAGGACTACACAATCGCGAGAGTCCAGCTCGGCAAAGTGACAAATGAAAGTGCAAAGGCAGATGCATAGGTGGTCCTGGATGCCTTAGCAGGAAGGTTTGACAAGATGGAACAAGCCCGAAATATGTACAAGGAGAAGGCCGAGCGTTATGCAGCTGTTTTGAGGAAACTAGCAAGCTCTTCAGGAAATGTACAACCTTTGGCTATGGTGAGCCTTGAGGAACCAGCAATGAAAAAGGCGGAGAAGTTTGCCTCCAAGGGTAAGGTGTTGTATGATTTCATTGATGAAATAATAGAACACGGTTCACAAGTCATAGATGTTGCGGATGAGAAGGCTACTCAGATAGCCAAGCTAAAATCAGAGCTCGATAAAGAAGAAAGCATGCTTTCCCAAGAGCAAAAAGAAATGGAGAAATGCCTCTCATTTTGGTCACGAATGAAAGAGGCAAAGCTGAGTAAGTTGGTGGAAGTTGGGGTAATTCCCGACAAAGAGAAATATGTAGAGGTAAGAGAATCCCTCAAGCACCGCATTCAAGTGATCAAGTCTCTTATCGAAGATATCCACCAAGTACAAGAAGATGTCGAAGGACATCGTGTTATCCTAGAAAATGGAATTAGGGAGTTACCGGGTAAGCTTCTTGATGAAGATCATATTTTCCTCCCGGCCAGTGAACTTTCACAGATCTACAAGCAAGCCGTCATGAAGCAAGTGGAGGATGCAAACTTTTCAAAGACCTCCATGCATGCAATTTGTGACATACGACTTTCTCTTGATAATCTCAAGATGCATCTTGATAGATGCAAGAAGATTCACCCATCTGCTAGAAGATCAATCACCAGATTTCACACCATTGTGGATTACACTATTGGTCCAGATGAGGCATTCGTCCTGGAGACAAAGAAGAGATATGTAGACTTTCGCGCCCAATGCAAGGAACCATGAAGACTTCTTTTCATCTCCAATGTTAGATAGTTTTTGCTTTCATTTATGCATTTTGTAAATAGTTCTCAACATCTTACATGTCTTTTTCTAAGATGTAATTACATGTAAAAACAAAGATGTTTTCCCAAAAAGATGGACAACATTTTTGAATAAGTCGACTTGTTAGGTGAGATTTTCCTAAATTTACTCACCTAACTTTCCTAAATTTGCTCATCTACTTTTCCTAGATTTGCTCTTCCCTCTCTTTTATAAATATGAGGGATTTCTTTTGTAATAGTTATCTTTTATCTTTTGCAACGAAGTGCTGCCCATTTTGAGAAGCAAATACATGAAACTTTGTGTTGATCTTTGTGTATCTATTTCAATCAATAAAGAAGAAAGTTGCACACCAAACTTTGTGTTGGATCGATTATCTCTTGGATTTGATTGAGATTGGCAGCAATTAGTGAGTGAGATCTGAGGGCTTTGGGTAAATCCGTGTAAACTTTGTGTTGCACTCTTTTATTCGAATTTATGTTATTTGATTGAATGTTGTTGTTGAACTCTCTACAAGACTTTGTGCTTGTATTTGTTCATGTTGTTTGTGGATATATCGTGGAGTATCTAGAAGACTTTGTGCTTCTAATACAACGTTGGTTACGTATCTCAAGGATTCATTTGGTGAAAGCTATTGAAAGCTATGAAACGACTTTGTGCCTTCGTAAGTTTTCTTGTTTTAATCATTTATCATTATTATGCTAGTATTCTTTGTCTTTGCTTTGACAAGATAAGAATATCGGAATTACTGCTTTGTTTTTAGTTTGAAGTTATATCGTATCAGGAACTCAAAACCGTGAAGCATTGTAAAACATATTTTTTGAAAAAAGAGAGAATTATGAATGTGACACACCCCAATCTCTTAATTGTAGTGTACATCATTGTGAATACTTAATTAGTGTTACTTAGTTTCAATAAGTAGTAAGAAGGGCACCTCCCCTTTCTGAGAGGAGAGATTGTATCTCACACAGCTATGGATGAAAGCAAGTTTTGTAATCTATTAAAGGGATTACATAATTTTAACCCAACACCATTCAAGCGAGTCTGCTCATGCGCAAAGATGTGGTACATAATTATTGCAAGAGTATTTCACAATTCAGAAAGAAGCACAATTAACTTTTAATACAAGCAAGCCATAACACAATTTGGCTGCCCTCTGCAGAGCAATTGCAGAGACCAATTCATTAACAAAACTGTACAACCTCTTACTAAGGAATTTGGAAGATCGACCTAAGTATTAAGCCATTATCAGCCATGTAAAGAACCAACCAAAAGCCACAAACATGGTTCTTGTCTGTGTAATTCAAAAAGCATGTGATATAGAAGAAAGTGATTGGCAAGAGCAATAGCAATTGTGTTGTGAACATACCATATGACCGACATGGCTGGTATCTCCAAACTCCTTTCCAATTGATGTATGGTCAAGAGGAAGAAATCACAAAATTTGCCAACCCTTGTCTTAGAGTGGCAGTTCACAATAAGTTGAAATACAATTAGAAAATGCTTTTAGGCTACTTGCATCATGTAAACTAGAAAGAGAAGATTGGTAGCACAGCAGATGATATAGAAGTCACAACAAGAAGAAAGACTCGAGATAGACACCTATTATATTGATACTGAGAAATCTCTCCTCAATGATATGAAGGTCAATGCTATATGGGAACAATGTACATTTTAAATGTTTATAATGAAAGCATTCTATTTGTCACTACCTGTGTGCACTGTTGTAATGTCCCTTGTCTTGCTTTGCCCTAGATTTCACTTATTGCTTAGGGTTAGGGTCCTCTTTTCCAAGTAAATGTGTTCTTTAATGAAGTTCTTTTCCAAGTAAATGTGTTCTTTAATGAAGTGACCTTGGCTTGAAATCTGCATTCACCAATTAACAACATTTTCCATACACAAATATCTATCAGCAATAATATCTAGATTTCCAAAATATAAACATAATCATAAATGCACTTAAGAAGACATATGAGGAGTGGCATGGATGGATCTGCCCTGAAGTCCTTTGCCAAGCCCAAGAAATTGTGTACCACAATCTTCTCTTCTCGACGACTAAGTACCTGCATTCTCCACCCATGTCATCACCTTGGAATACACTTGACCTATTGGGGACAGTCGAGGGAGCAGATAAGTGGTCTAGGCCTACAACCCCTCCATGGCCTCGACGGATGCTTAAGTGGGACCCCCACCCCTCCATGGCACACCCATGCCTTGGGACTGGGCGGACTATGAGTGGAATTTCCACCCCTCCAGGGCCCACCCTTGCCTTGGGTTCCGAGGGCGAACTTGAGTGGGGTTTTTAGGCACCACTTCCCTCACACCCTTCCTCCCAATAAGTTTGCAAACACTCATGAAGACAATTTTTAAACAAATTAGATGTATTTGCATTCATCCAATATTAATTTCATGAACAAGTCATTGCCTAGAATCAATATAATACTAAGAGAAATCAATATCAATCCATAGAACTATAATCATGATGACTTTAATGAAATTTTACATTAATGATCATATAAAACCATAATCAATTAGTGCAATCAATTTTGAGCTAATAAAGAAGTATATAAATTTCTGCATAATGTTAGTCTTCTCAAGCTTTCCACTAAATGGCATACATGAACAGAAAAGGCAATGTAGAGAACTTCAGAAGCAATCATATTTGCAGCAAATCATAGATATAAAGATTTTTACTATGCAGTGACTTGCAATTCTCAAAAGGGGCCAGAATGACTTATACATTAGACACATGTTATTTGGAATCAATTTAGTCAATAAGGGGTACTCATCATGTATTTCTGGAGGACCTACAAGCTATAGCTATGACGTCTATCTATCCAACTATTGTCATACAGTCATCAAGTCAGACAATTTGGAAATATTAGAAGATTATTGGCTAAGTGATTCGTCTCACCTGGTTTGTTGTGTACTCTAATTTCTTACTCGCCTCTCTCTTGTTCCTTACTTGGTCATGGTAGTCTATATGTTATTCCTTAAGTTCCCCTCTTGTCATTGATTTCCCATTATTATTTATACCCTTTGGTATGGAGTGATGGTGTCCTTTGGATCCAAGACGTCCCTTTATCATACTCCTTAATCGAAGCTTTTGGTAATTAGTTCTAGTTCCATACTCTTTATCTAGTGATGCCTTTTATTCATATTGTTCGTTGTCTTACAAACAATAATAGGAGTCGCTGGCCAAAAAGAACAGTATTTGAATGCTTCAGGTATTTTATGTGAAGACCATCGACTGTGCGTTTGAAATATGCCAACCAATTTTTTTCCCAAGATTTACACAACACAAACCAACACTACGCCAATAGATTAGCGTTAGCCTCCAAAAGATAATCAAATTCAATACACTCAGCGCCAAGAATGTTCACCAAGATCCTTTTAAAGGCGAGGTGATAGCATATGGCGGAGGAAACTGAACAATAACTGGAAAGCAAATTACAACTGAATGTAAATAGGCGGTGAACCAGCCATAAGAGATTTCCACACTTCCACTTATTCAGTGGGGGCAAAAGATTACAAAGCAAAACTAATTCATCCGCTGCGGCGGGCATCCAGTCAATAGTGGGAATTCGCCACTTTTCAGTGGGTGATAAAAAAAATATTAAATTGTTCTTTCTCCACACTGGTGGTAAACCATCCAGGGGTTACAATGTTTGAATTAAGCATTAAGTAAATGCTGAAATGAAGATGACTGGAACAGTACTACTGTTTACAGTCTTCCAATGTACAAAATCTGCAAATTACAAAGCACTAATGCTAGATAATCAATGCCAATTGATGAAGGATTGTTTCTCACACCCCTTATCTTCTCAATTACAAGAGTACAAACCAAAATCTGAACTATCATTAATCTGATATAAAATTACCAGCAAACTGAAAGCTTATAACAGCAAACTAAACACACCCAAATGCTCACCAAATCCTCAAATCTCCTCCAAATGATCTGAAAATGATTGCAACAGCTTCTAAGGAGCATGGCGCCCAAGAACCATCTCTGAAATTGCAGCAAAACCTTGAATATTATTTATACACGCATTTCCAAGCAAGCCCAGCAATGGTACGGCCTTCTTGGAGGGGCGAACTTCAAGAAAAAATCCAAATCTTCACCATAAAATCTGAAAATGCACAGAATGGGTCGCCTCAAGCATATTCATTGAAATAACAAACACCCACAATGAAATAAAAATCACCCAAAGAGCTGCATATGAAAATCTACTTCTGCCATGACTGGACCAGCAACTCAAAAACTGACTATAGCATCAAAATTCTCCAACAATAAAGCTCATTATGCACTTCTGGATGAAGCACACTCTCATTTAACCATCTAGGGAACCATAGTTTCAGGCCCGAAGAATGGAGTAGAATTGCTAAGCTTCCCCCTTAGCCAGGTTCTGAATTCAATTCAGCAGCATTTCGACATATTCAACCAAAAGATGATCAAATGCTGGAGCAAGGCTTGCTTTTATAACTTTTGAAGTGACTGTTAGCTTTCCATCTTCCTCCAAAAGGAATGCCCATTTCACTTTTGAAATATTTTAACTTTTTAAAACATTAAATTCACCTTTCTAGGCGTCCAAGACTTTAGGAAAAAAATTTACTTTAGAAATATTTAAATAATCTCAATGAAGCGTCCACCCTCAAAGGCCACCTTTTAAAACAACTTTAAGTCATTAATACTAGGCCAAGGGGGCCAATAAGAAATTATAACATTAATGACTTAGAATAAATAATTTTACCCAAAAATGAGCCTCAAAACGCTGAAAGCCAAATATGCTCCAAACTGCATTGCCTGAAATGGAAACTAAGTTGACTGCTGATGCTACTGCCTAAGATGGCACTGCCAGAAATAGAACTTACTAAAAATAGTAAATTCTGAAAAGTTACCCAATGCCTTTGCATGTCATATCACTGCGAAGCTCTCTGAAAACCTAGAAAGAATCCGCAATCCAAATCTCGAAACTCCAATGTGCTAGCTAAAAATAGCAAGTTCCGGAAAAGGTTGTCCAATGGAGATGCATGTCACACCATTCTGAACCTCTCGAAAAACCCAGAAAACACCACTAGAGATGCATCAAAAACTCTAACATGCAAACCTTCAAAAAATGCTTCAAAACCCCAATGAGATAAGAAACCCTAATTTTACCTCTAACGAGCCTATGAGCTTCCGGAAATAGGCTATCAGTCACCGAAGGGCGTATAGCTAAAATGGGGACATTACAGCGTTGCTTTTACTCTTCTTCTGTTCTATGACGTGGCAAAGACAAATCGGCCAGATGAAGTTGGGTGACGCCTAAGGATCATCGTATTCAAATAATTTGATGTTTTAAGCTTCCATGAAGATGATTTGTAATCCCCAATAAACTTGAAGAGTCTCGTCTTCATATATTTTTCGGTCAAAAATGGAGATTATAATTTCCTTTTGGATATCTGGGAAAAGTTTCGCGTCCAATAATTATCATTTTATATTATTTTCTATAACATCCTTAATCAAATCTAATATCGCTTATTATTTATCAAATATTATAGTATTTTACTCAATAATATTGGTATTATAATGTTATTATAATAATATTTAAATTGAAATTTTATAATTTTGATATCTGTTTTATTTAGTCATTGTAGTCATGATAGTCCTCCCCTCTCAATTTGCTTGCCCTCAAGCAAACCCCTTTTTGTGTCCTAGCTATCCTCTAAGGCAAGAATTTAGGAGTATGACACCAATCTATGGAGTGTTCTTATGAAGGGCTTTTCTATCTTGTTGATAAAGAAACCTCAGGGTCCTATTACAATTCTTAGTGGGGAGATCCGGTTGGATAATATGCTTCTGGATCTTGAGGGTGTAAGGTTGTCCTCACCACTTAGATTGGCTCCTCCACGAAGCTCCATTTGTTCACTGTCTCTCCTTCTTTTGATTGGATCCCTTTGAGATCCCCTCCCTCATATCTTAGTTTCTTGCTTGGGTATTCTTTGCTTTCTCCCTCGAGGATTGCTTCTATCTTGTGGGCTCGGCCTTTACATTTATAATCACGTCCCCAAGGCTCATGGCATGTGATGCATAACCCTTTTCTTTTTAAGTCCTCCATTGCTTTGCATATATGATCACGATCCCATTTCCTATTACAGTATGAACATGTCTTTCGTGGATCTTCCCTTCTTGGCCTTTCTTCTATGTGAGGGGGTTTGGAGGAGGAGGTAAAGCTCCTAGGTTTGTCTCTTGGTAAGTCATCTTCAAATTTCATAGCCTTCTGAATGGCTTCATCTAAACGGGTGGGTTCGAGTGCACTCACCATGCTTTTGATTGATCCCCTTAACCCTTCTATTAATAGGTAGGTGAGTCTCTCTTGGGAAATTTTGGATACCATGATTGCCAGTTTTTGGAACTCGGTAGCATAGTTTTCAATAGTCCCTTGTTGTCTTACTTTAGTAAATTCCCAAAAGTATCATTCGGGATGTTTTTGGTAGAATTGTTTGATCAACCTTTGGGTGAAAACATCATAGGTGGTCACTTGTTGATGACCTTGGGTTATGAGCCTATGATGCCACCAATCATGGGCCATCTCGGTTCGGTGTAACACAGCAAACTTGATGGAATTTGCTTCTATCATTGGACTTAAGGATAGATATGTGTCCAACTTTTGGACCCACGATCGTGCGGTGTTCTTTCCTTCTCCGTCAAAATTGGGAAGGGTTAGTTTGCTTACCCTATTTTTGAGATCCTTGTTGGTTTGATGGTTTTTCTCTTTCCTAGGGGCAGCCCTTAGTTTGGCATCACAATAATCTTTAAAGGGGATGGTCCTCCTAATTTCAAGATCAAGTCTATAGTAGGCTGTCGCAATCTCATCCACATTGTCTATCGGGGCTCGTTAGTTTCCCTTCTTTCCATATTTTCTTCTCTAGGCAAGAAGGTAGGTCTTGTGGGTCTAGAGTTTGTGGCTCTTGAAGGTGTAAGATCATTATTTTTCGAGTGATTAGAGCTTGTGTCCCTTACGTTATTGCCATTCATGTTTTGGATGGCTTGGAGGAGTTGTGAAGTCCTCTTGCTCCTTTCATTTTGGTCCCTAAGGGCTTGGGTGGTTTGCTCCGTAAATGCCCTCATTTTGTTATTCATAGATGCGTCCACGTTGTTGTTTGGAGTGGTGTTTTTCCTAGAGTTTCTTCTTTGGTAGGTTAGCATTTAACTATGGTTTCACAGGATGGCAGGATTAGGGCTCTGATACCACTGTAATGTCCCTTGTCCTACTTTTCCCTAAGTTTCGCTTATTGCTTAGGGTTAGGGTTTCCTCTTTTCCAAGTAAATGTGTTCTTTAATGAAGAGACCTTGGCTTGAAATCTGCATTCACCAATTAACAACATTTTCCATACACAAATATCTATCAGCAATAATATCTAGATTTCCAAAATATAAACATAATCATAAATGCACTTAAGAAGACATATGAGGAGTGTCATGGATGGATCTGCCCTGAAGTCCTTTGCCAAGCCCAAGAGATTGTGTACCACAATCTTCTCTTCTCGGCAACTTAGTAACTGCATTATCCACCCATGTCATCACCTCGGAAGACACTTAACCTATTGGGGACAATCGGGAGAGCGGATAAGTGGTCTAGGCCTACCACCCCTCCATGGCCTCAGTGGATGCTTAAGTGGGACCCCCACCCCTCCATGGCCCACCCATGCCTTGGGACTGGGCGGACTATGAGTGGAATTTCCACCCCTCCAGGGCCCATCCCTGCCTTGGGTTCCGGGGGCAGACTTGAGTGGGGTTTTTAGGCACCACTTCCCTCACACCCTTCCTCCCAATAAGTTTGCAAACACTCATGAAGACAATCTTTAAACAAATCAGATGTATTTGCAGTCATCCAGTATTAATTTCATGAACAAGTCATTGCCTAGAATCAATATAATACTAAGAGAAATCAATATCAATCCATAGAACTATAATCATGATGACTTTAATGAAATTTTACATTAATGATCATATAAAACCATAATCAATTAGTGCAATCAATTTTGAGCTAATAAAGAAGTATATAAATTTCTGCATAATGTTAGTCTTCTCAAGCTTTCCACTAAATGGCATACATGAACAGAAAAAGGCAATGTAGAGAACTTCAGAAGCAATCATATTTGCAGCAAATCATAGATATAAATATTTTTACTGTGCAGTGACTTGCAATTCTCAAAAGGGGCCAGAATGACTTATACATTAGACACATGTTATTTGGAATCGGTTTAGTCAATAAGGGGAACTCATCATGTACTTTTGGAGGATCTACAGGCTATAGCTATGATGTCTATCTATCCAACTATTGGCATACAGTCATCAAGTCAACCATTTGGAAATATTAGAAGATTATTGGCTGAGTGATTCGTCTCACCCGGTTTGCTGTGTACTCTAATTTCTTACTCGCCTCTCTCTTGTTCCTTACCTAGTCGTGGTAGTCTATATGTTATTCCTTAAGTTCCCCTCTTCTCATTGATTTCCCATTATTATTTATACCCTTTGGTATGGAGCAATGGTGTCCTTTGGAACCAAGACGTCCCTTTATCTTATTCCTTAATCGAAGCTTTTGGTAATTAGTTCTAGTTCCATACTCTTTACCTAGCGATGCCTTTTATTCATATTGTTCGCTGTCTTACAAATAATAATAGGAGTCACTGGCCGAAAAGAATAGTATTTGAATGCTTCAGGTATTTTATCTGAAGACCATCGACTGTGCGTTGCTTTTACTCTTCTTCCGTTCTATGACGTGGCAAAGACAAATCGGCCAGATGAAGTCGGGTGACGCCTAAGGATCATCGTATTCAAATAATTTGATGTTTTAAGCTTCCGTGAAGATGATGCGTAATCCTCGATAAACTTGAAGAGTCCCGTCTTCATATATTATTGATCAGAGATGGAAATTATAATTTCCTTTTGGATATCTTGGAAAAGTTTCGCACCAAATAATTATCATTTTATATTATTTTCTATAACATCCTTAATCAAGTCTAATATCACTTATTATTTATCAGATATTATAGTAATTTACTCAATAATATTGGTATTATAATGTTTTTATAATAATATTTAAATTGAAATTTTATAATTTTGATATCTGTTTTATTTAGTCATTGCAGTCATGACAACTGTCTATAGTAGTCCAGTTGTAGGTCAATTGGTAAGCTCCATTTTAATCATTAATTGGATCACAGGACAAAAAACCAGGGGTGAAATATTTGAACTATATGTACAGTATATGTAAGGAAACCTCAAACCCAGGGGTAGACAACTTGAACAATGTATAAGGCAAATGGAAAGAAATCTCCTTTTGGCCTCCCACGTGAAAGGACTCACATGTCAAATTGGCAGGTGGCTTGACTGTTAGATAGAAAAACAATTTTTACCTCTTACTTGTAGATATGTATTCTGTGTTATGTATGTCATAGTAATGTATGCATGTTTCATGTGAAACTATTAGAGTTCAAATACTTACACAAAATTTAGGTACCAAGCAAAGTCCATATGCAAGAACCCATCACATCACTAATTCATTTTCCATATAATGAAATAAAAACCAAATAACAAATGTCACAATGAATAAAGCAAAGAGGAGGAGAAAGTCTCTTACAGTTTCTCCATTGATCTCTCTGGAACCACACCAGCAATATTCGCTCCATTATTTTCCTAAAATTAGTAAAAACCAATCAATTTTCATAAGCTTTTATTGTAATTCAAGAAATCAGACTGCCATCTCCAACATTTGACCTACAAAATTTACCCTCCCTATGCTTCACTTACCAAGTTAAATTGCTGTATTCATAATCCTGTTCTTTAATTGATCAATCTGCTGGTTCCCTACAATTTTTATTGAATTTAATAATCTTTGTCTCAAGCCAAACAATTCACTCGAGACTTTTTAACCTAAATAATTGCAACCTTTACAGATTGTGCAAACTGACCATCTACCAGAAATTTCCTATATTTCACCTGCAAATTTTCCTCTCTATCCTTCATTTACACAATTAATTTGTTACATTCACAATTTTATTTTGTGATGAATACATTTATCAATGTTATGTGTTCAATTCTTGGCATTTCTACACCTGGAAAGCTGTGAACTAACAAAAGAACAGCGTGTCCCCTTGTCAAAGACCCCAATCTGGTATTATGGTAAGGACTCAATTACATTAAGTATGAAGTTTACCCCACAATTTATATTGAATGCAGTATTCTCTATTGCATCTCACCAATCTCCCAAACAATTCAGAGTTTTTAATCTAAAACAGTTGTAAATTTGAGAGAATATTCAAACTACCAATACAACTGGAATTTCGTATATTTCAACTCTAAATTTTAGTCTCTCTGTGCTTCATATATAGAATTAATTTGTATTATTCACACTACTGTTTTCAGATGGATTCGTTAATCAAGCGTTCAATTCTTGGAGTTTCCATGCCTCACTTTGTGCCCACCAACTAAAGAAGAGATCCAGTTAGGTATTTCGCTAAGGACTCAATTCCATGAAGAATGAAGGCTTACCCTGCAGTTTATATCGAATGCAAAATTCTTTATTGCACCTTATCAATCTCCTATACAATTCACTAAGATTTTTAATCTGAAGCAGTGACAAGCTTCACAGATTAAGAAAATTATCTATCTACCCAGTTATAAGTTTTATGGTATTTTTCACTCCAGACATGCAAAATTTTAACAGCTCAGTAACCTACTCTGCAAACTATTTACCTAGTATTAGAACCATATACCTCGAGTGCCTTGAAGGGCCACACATACTAGATTTTAGATGCCATGTACATCTTTTGAAATTCAGTGGAAAAACATTTCTTTTAAGTTCCTCCCATCATAATTCTTCATCAAACACTTGATATGATGTTTTATATGATCATAACCTTTGCACATCTTCATCTTAGTTCTTCGTTCAATATTTATGCATATATCTTTGTTATCTTTATTGCAAACAACAAAACAACTTTTGAACAGTTCAGCAATGTACCTGAGGTAAATACTGCAAAATTGCAAATTAACTATCTATCTGGTCAACTATCATTTTATTGCAAACAACATGAGAACATTTTAAAATTTGAGTGACCCACCCGAGGCAAATACTGCTCATACACAGCCAAACTTGCAGTATTTCTATTATTCCCGTTTCCAACAACACTCCCTTGGCTAAAATTCTCCTCACTCTGCTCTTGTGCAGCTTGAGAATGCCCATTCTCCTTAACATCCCCCTTTCTTCTTCCAAATTTTGCATCATACGCTTCCTCAAAATCCTGCAATAAATGTCGCTTTCAGCCAACAAATCTCACATGGCTCAGGTACGTAATTAAGCTGATATTTATGAAATCAAATTATTTCAGCGGAACAATCTTGCAAGACTTTAGGCATATTTAAGCTTAGATTTAAGAAAATTACACAAATCTGACATCCCTCGGAGGCATATTCAAACCTAGAATTG
The DNA here is from genome assembly GCA_007258455.2 of Sequoia sempervirens. Classification (NCBI taxonomy): domain Eukaryota; kingdom Viridiplantae; phylum Streptophyta; class Pinopsida; order Cupressales; family Cupressaceae; genus Sequoia; species Sequoia sempervirens. Next base: position 38,708 of record VDFB02074459.1, read on the forward strand.
CGTAAATCAATTCTTTTCAACTGGCAAATCTTGCATGTCTCAGACAAATATTTAAAGCTTGGATTTATAAAAGTAGATTTTACCAGGAAGCATATTTATGGAAGAGAAAAATCTTTTCTAAAAATCTTAGATTAATGAAAATTCAGCAAATCTTACATCGAACAGAGGCAAAGTTTATAGTCGTGAAAATGATTTATTTCTTACGTGTTCCCCACAAATATTTAAGCTCAGGTTCATAAAAAACGAATTTATCCAGAGGGCAAATCCTACATGTCTCGGAAGCATATTCATGAAAAAATATAAATATATTTAATTTCTCGATATTAGAGGCACAAGCACTTGAATAGGTTATTTTCAATTAGTTCAAGTTTGTTCTGTAATTTTCATATGCACGTCAAAATATTCTTTCCTGAAATGCAGGATACTCTTACAGTAAAGTGCGTTAGCTTTCCAAAAGGATCGATCATCGGACCTAGCAATATGTTGTAACAAACTTTCCCCATCTAATTGTATCACTAAAAATCTGATGTAAAGTTCGGATTGGATTTGAAGTAGAAAAATTGTAGCAATGAGGAAACCAAATGAGAATAAACGTACCTCAAATTTCCAGCGTGTGAGAGCCGGCTCGTCCGTCATCGTGGGGGAATAGTCAGGCAAGGGCATAACTCAGCCTCTGTTGTTTAAGGGCGAGGTATCATAGCAAGATTCGAACCTGCGACCTCTGTGCAGTGAAATGAGAACCCAGCTACTTCCTCTACAGTTTGTGATATACTGTATCTACTCCAATTGTTTATAGTTGCAATATTGCATGTGCTTTTACTGTGTGAAAATCTGTATTTTTAACTAATAAATAGTTCTAATTTGGAAGATAGTCTGAATAATGTCGCTCCATTTTTTTTTAATATTCCTAATAATGGATTATGTCAGTATTATTTTTGTAATTTCTTTGTTTCTCACACATTTATATTATTACTTCCCATTTAACTATAATGGATTATGTCAGTATTATTTTTCTAATTTCTTTGTTTCTCACACATTTATATTATTACTCCCCATTTAACTATTATATTATTAGGGTGTAAAACTATTAATCTTATTCAATGTGTAATGGGCATGTTGATAGGTTTTATAGGTTAATGAAATTTTCAATTAATTTTATATACACAAGTGAATGTAAATAACAAGTTTTGTAAGAAGGGTAGTTCTTTTAAATGTAAGAGAAGAATCTATTTGAATTATATGGTAGTTAAAATACATGTCTTGTGCATAGCATGAAGTGTGAATATAGTATAAAGGGAAGGTTCTAGAAGTTTGCTAGTGACATTGTACATATAAATGATCCTCTACTTGTCTTGTAATTGTCACTTGTGCAATATCCTACATGAGTGTATATCATTGTTAGGTGAAGATACAAAGATCAAAAAGACATCATACTTGTGACGTTAAAGTGAATGTGAAGCATTGTTGGCTACATTTATAAAGTTGATTATCACTCTCTCAAGTGTTAAATCTTAGCATTTATAGATTACAAAGGCTCACTCCATCTCAAGGTGGGGTAAATGTCTCGTGTAAACTACCATACATTAACTCTCATCTTGCTAGGCGTGATGTTTCCTTTCAAGTAAGATAACTATAATTCATACTAGATATATTTTAACTCTTAATTGTCTATGACATACTATACACAATTTTTAAATGGGTAGCTTGATGATCTTAACCAAGTAACTTCATTTAATAGTCTTATGTACTAGTTTGGTGGTATAATTTTGAGAGGGCCAAAATTATTCTCATTAGTTTTAGGGATCATATGTAATATACAATATCTATTATCGATCTCTCTCTCTCTATCTCTATATATATACATATATACATATACATATATGTATATATGCATATATACGTATATACATATATGTATATATACATACATATATATACATATACATACATACATATATATACATATACATACATACATATATACATATACATATATACATATATGTATATATACATACATATATACATATACATACATACATATATACATATACATACATACATATAATATATATATACATATATATACATACATATATATACACACATAGCCATATATATACATATACACATATATATATACATACATACATATACATATATATATATACATACATACATATACATACATACATATATATACATATACATACATACATGTATACATATACATATATATATACATGTACATATATATACATATATACATATATATATACAATACATATACATACATATATACATATATATACATACATATATATACATATATATACATATATATACATTTATATGTATATATACATATATATACATTTATATATATATACATATATATCTGTTTATATGTATATATACATATATACATATAAATATATATACGCGCTTATATTTCATATGTATATATGTTGTATGTACATATATATGTATATCTTATAATAATAATATGTGTGTGTGCACACACATGTATATATATGTATATATATGCATATATCTGGCCGGGAGAGAGCATAAGTCTGACACACTAGACTCGAAACTTGACTCAATCCTAGAAACTAGAACTCGTTCTCAACTCGTTGTGTTTTAGAAGGCATCTTTGGGGTCCTCTTATAGGAAGAGACTGGTTCCACCAAAGCAAAGCTTTTACCCTCTTTTTTACAAATTTTGAGTTCCGTCAATAGATGAGTGACACCTAAGAGAATCTTATCCGTAGCAACACTTAAAAGTAAATGCGTGAACATGGATAAGAACCAACCGACAAAACTTTCCGTAGCCATAAATAAAGGCGTGAACAGGAAAAGTAGACAACCGTGATTAGGACACATGTCACGTACATGCTGACTTTACACCCAAAAGTCACTATGGGAATTTGCTTTTTATAATAGGGTAGCATCCTATTATCACATCTTAACGTGGGTGATATCACGACACAGACAAGCCCTTGTGCTAACCAATTTTAAAACGGAATAGGATCTAGAAGGTTATCAGGAAGTTCTTCAAAAACACGCTCCCAGTCTTCTCTTCTTTCATTAAAGACGTAATCAACCTGGACCATGTAGTCTTGAGAATAAGCAATGTCCCGTTCAAATCTTGAGATTATTAATGCAGGTTGAAGATGGATCTCCATATTGAAAATCTTTACTTGAGCTTTCCACTGTTGTCTGAGGGGATAGAATTCCAATCTTGGAAACCTGTATCCTGATCTTGGATAACACATTAAATAATGAGTTAGATCATTACAAATCTTATGATAAAGATTAGGATATAAAAGATTAAATAATTCTTCCATATCAGCATTGAATCTTGCACCAATTAAATCTGCATAGTCTTCAAAGGTATCTTGATCAAAACTAATTCGAGTTATTAACCCAAATTTTATTCCTTTTAGAAGATTCATTTTACTGGTCTTAGACCAATTCATGCCAAAAAGACCCTTGATGCGTAAATGGATTGCATTTCTCCCACACCAAAATTTTATTGGGGCAGTAGTTAATCCGAAGGCTTCTTTAAACTCAATTTCTTCATCAGGATCAACTAATGATTGGTGGTGGTAAGCAATGAGATCTTGGAGATTTCTGAGCCATCTGTTTAAGAAATATGATTCTAATAAAGTAATCACAATTTCTTTTGGAAGAGAAGGGAGAGATATAACTTCTCTGTTAATATGTACCATATACATTCCTGTTCCATCAGGTCTAAACCAATCTGGAGATAAGAATTCAAGATCAGTGTAGATTGATCCTGCCATTTCTCTGGTTAGAGTATCTGCAAGGGGATTATTTTCTCCTTTGATCCATTTAATGTCAAATCGGCAGAAATTCAAGCTGCAT